>PVKS010044414.1:0-14295 GCA_004027875.1 Aplodontia rufa
TAGTAATCCAAGGCTTTAAAACATGGGAAGTATTATGGAAAACATATAGTAGAGGGAATATTAGCATATCATAAATAAGATAATACATTATAGATAAGTTACATTGACGATATCAGGGAGGACTTTAGAAATGAGAAAGAGCTAGTGGATGAAGTTGAGTGGGTATAAATATGATAACAGGGATTTAAAAAATTTCAAAAACCTGCACAGTGGAAGGGAAATAAAGTTTACAGCAATGGGTAACTGTGGGGTGAAACTGAAGAAGAGAGTGCACAAAAAATAGCTGGAGGAAGTAGGTCCCTGGGATATGTGTTGGGGACCCTATCTTGTACTTGTCTCCTTTCATTCTTTCTCTACTTCCTGACTGCAGTATGGTGAGGTGTTTCCCTCTACCTCACCCTCCTGTCATGATGTTCTCTCTTACCTGAGTAATGAGATACCTGAAGCATGGTGTTACGGTTTGGATCTTTAATGTTCCCCCAAAAAGCTCACATTTTGGAAACACAGTATCCAAAGCAAGAAAGTTCAAAAGTGGGCATTTTAGACTATGATGAGAGTTGCAACCACATTGGATTAGTCCATATGAAGGATTATTTTCCGAATGGACTGTTGGGTGGTACACATAGAGAACTGGGCATGGCTGGAGGAAGCAGGTCTCTGGGTGTGTGCTCTTCGGGACTGCATTTGTTACTTGGCTTCTTTCTTTCTTTTCTTCCAGTCTGCCATGCACGGAGCAGTTTTCCTCTGTCCTACCCTCTTGCCATGATGTTCTGTCTCACCCCAGGGCCAAAGCATTGGAGTTGGCTGACCATAGACTGGGATCTCTAAAGTCATAAGCCAAAAGAAACTTTACCTCTTCTTAAGTTGTTCTTTGTCAGGTCATTTGGTCACAGTGATGCAGAACTGATTAACACACATGGAGAGAGAACATAAGGTCAATGGTAGAGCATGGGTTTAGCATACAGAATCCCTGGACTCCATCCGCAGCACCAAAAATCCAAAACCTTTACCAAAAATTTCCTGAAAAAGACACAGAAATTTTGACTTAATAGTAAATAAAGTTATTTTAAAAATGTTTTTGAAGGCAAACAATTTTATGAAAGTAAAACTTAAAAAAAAAGTTTATATCAGAGCAGTGGCTTAGTGCTTGCCATATATGCATGAGGACCTGCATTTGAACTCCAGGACCACAGACAAAACTGTCAGAGCAATGAAAACCAGAAGAAAAACTAAATAAAAATGATTCTCTTTCTGAGAATCCTTCTCTAAATGTCCTTCTCTAAATAAACAAACAAATAAATAAAATGTTAATACCTTGAAATCAAAATCAAATATTTTCCATTACTTTCAAAGACTATGTTGTAAGTTCACTGGTATAAAAAGTGCTCTTTAGCTTGGGAGAAAGAGCTGCTATATAAAGAGTTTCACAATATTTAACCTGTTTACTAAAAATTAAATAAGAAATCTACTCTGTTAAGTTGATTGAGCAGGCTTACTATTATTCAATTAGTTGCCTTTTGATTTAAAAAAAATGAAAATGACTCATCTTGAGGTCAAAATCTCTGGATTTTGGGTTTGTTTCCTCTCGGAGTTGAAGAATGAAACCAAGGGACACCACGGCAAGCAGAGTGAGCAGATATTATTTAAAAAGATAGCAGAGCAGACTTCCCTCAGATGGGAAAGGGAGTCAAATGCTCATGGAGGGGTCAGGTTTGCCTGTTTTATGGGATTTCTCCCTTCTATTGCTCATTGTCTCCCTTCCCACATACCTAGGACTTGGGCTTGGGAAGTTCTGCTCCATTCCAGTCTGTGGTTTGCGCTTCAGGCGCCTTCCGAAGTGTCTGCATCTGGAGCCACCTTGCCACACCCTCCTAACTAGCATTGGGGATATCAAATAAAAGAAAAATAATCAGTTTTCCCTTGATTGATTAGACCATTCTGACTACCCTGACTGCCTAACTTTTTCTATCTCAATTTGATACCAGGTGCAGTGGCACACACCTGTTATCCTTATGACTCTGCAGGCTGAGGCAAGAAGATTACAAGTTCAAGGTCAGCCTCTGCAATCTAGCAAGCCTCTAAGTAACTTAGACCTTGTCTCAAAACAAAAAAGATAAAATAAAAAGAAAATAGTGATGATGATAAAGGACTAGGGAAGCAGGTTGATGGTAAAGTACCACTGATACAATGCCCAATGAAAAAGAAAAAAAAAAGGAAAGAAATGAAACCATTTGTTGTAAATATAGTAGAGATAAACCTATTAAAAATCTTAATAGAGTTAACCACAAAATGGAGAGGAAATATAATACATTTTGAAACATTTATTTTCTTCAGCTGGAGAAAATAAAAATTTACTATACAGGCTCTAGTTATACTGATAAAAGCAAAAGATGAGACATTAAGATAAATTTGAAATAAGTAATTTTGTTGAAGGTACAGCTTTCCTTTTCACTGTGCATTTCTACAGCCAATTAAGTTTGAATACTGAACAAATCCCAGGTTTTAATATGAATCTTACTTCGGTATGTACTCTTTTTTAAATTATGCCATGCATCACATTTAAACTGCTTTCTGGCTGTAATTGGTTTACTTAAACATAGCTGAGCACACAAGGCTGCAAGCTTTCTCAATTGGCTGATGAAGCTTCTGCTCTCATTTCCCTGTATCATACAGTTGGATTGCGACTGGACTTGAATTTTTAAACTTACTTGTACAAGCCATAATTAAAACATGAACAAGAGAAATTCTGCTGTAATCATATCATTTTAACCAGATGCTTAGGTTTCCCTGTAATCTAGTATTAAAACTATCTATAAGTAAGGATGTTTAATGTGGTGGCAAAATATAATTAGTCCTTAAAATATATTGTAAAATAAATGCAGCCTTACTTAAGTAAAATTTAAGTAAGAATATCTTATCAAACAAGATACGGAATAGGTTCTCTGGATAAGTTTTTCAGATTTTAGAAAAGGCGTTTGAACTGTCATGCAAATTTTCCATTTTCCTAAAATTAAAAATTAGCTCATTTTTAATCTAAATCTTAATTTAGAAGTTGAATAAATGAGGCATTGGCTGTCTTTGCAATAACTACTTCTGGCTAGCCCACTAAAAAATCTCATTAATAAGAGCTTTGCTGCCTTAACATGTATATTTTATATTGTAAGAATAAGCAATTTTATAAAATAGCTGGTGAAATTTGATACCCGGAAATAAATAATCTCAAAATATGGCAACAATAAATATTTGGAATTAGTCATAAGGGTGAATTTAAAAGAAAAGAGAAACAAAGAACTTTAGTTCTTCATTACCAACTCTAAGATTAAAGAAATATTTTTTCATCACTTTTTCATTTTTTCTAGTGTACTAAATTTCATTAGTCAATTACATTTGCAAAAATCTGTATGCAAAAAATAAACATCTCTGTTTTACCAATTAAAAAATTGAGCAGATGTTATTTATACTCTTATGGATATTTTAAAATTAGACTCTGGGAATAGTCTGTTTATGTTCTGATGCCTGCTTACATCCTCCATATGCTGAATTTAATTCCAGTTATATTGATGTCAATTTTATAACTCCTGTCCCAGTTTAACACTCACAGTGACTGCATTAAATATTTTCCTATCATAGGAAACTATACATTAGTAAATCTAACCATTTTTTGAAGAAGCATTAATTTTTTTTTGGTTTGGTAATTTTATCCTTGGTTTCAAAAGAAAGAATTTTATCCTTGGTTACAAAATCTTAAAATGTGACACAATACTAAGCTGAAGCAATTATTAATTCACTTTATCATAATTAAATTTGCTAAAAACAAGTGTTCTGATATCTGTTAGCTAGATAACTGATATCTCAAATTCTTTGCTAAATAAATAACTCCCTCATGTATACTAATATCCATAATTTTTCTGTTCAGAATATCAACTTTTGAGTATCATCAATTCTCACATGCTTTTTTGTACATTTAATTGTGAATTTAGGACATATGTTTGCCATTTGTGACAAATCTCCAGAATTTTGTTACTGTAATTTGATGGTTAAGTTGATTCTCAAGGTGAACCACTCTCATAAAACTCAGCCTTGATTCCTTAAGTGGCAGGACAAGAAGACCTCACATGTGCAAGTAGAAAGTCTTTCAAAAGTGATACTCACCTTGCTTTATGTTCATGGTGAGATGGGTAATTCAAACATGGAGTGAGACATTTCATTTACCTGTGATTGTAACTCATCAGATTTCTTAATTTTAACTTTCAGTGTAAAAGAGGGCTGAATAAAATGTTTGATGCTTTTATTTAACACAGGATTACCTTACTGCTTCCCTTATGAATCATAATGCATATTCAATTACGTAACAATCTAAGGATCAAAAGTGAAATGCAATATAATTCTCATTCTGGATGATTGATCCCCTTTGTTGAAAGTACATCATCAGGATGTGGAAAGGTGGCTCAGAGGCAAAGTGCTTGCCTGGCATGCATGGAGACTTCAGGTTCGAATGCCAGGACCACAGGAACAACTAAGTGTTAAATAATGAAAAAGTAGATAAAAAATAAATAAAATTGATTTTTTTCTCTCTGTTAAAAAAAAAAGAAAGTACTTGATCAAAGTTTTAGCCATAAAATCATAATGAAAATAACATGGCTTTATATTAAAGTGTGTTAATGATTATGGTGCATCCATACAATAAAATAAAATGAATTTATTTTAAAAACAAATAAATAAATGACATAAAAAGTGATATTGTGTATTTGGCAGTACTGATATAAGCTTGAACTAAAGGATGAGTATAAGCAACTTACATTTACCTTTGAGTAAAAGGTCTTCAGACTGGAGAGAGAGTGTCTTTCTCTTTGTTTGACATCTATAATTATTATGCTTTCAGTTTGCCTATTTTACTTCTGCTTGTTAAGAAACAGTAGATTTTATCTGAACATTGTAGTCATAGTCCTTATTTTTTCCTTTAAAATTTTTCATATTTAAAATTCAGTGCATGCCACCTAATATAATATATTAAAGGTTAAAAATAAAATCTCATAATCTCATTCATGTTTCTGTTTTATCACAAGAAGACTAAAATATCATTCTACAACATTGCCAACCACCAAAATGACCAATAAGGAAGATCAGATTAATATATCTATCTTAGAATTGACATAGTAGTGTTAGAAGATTTAGGTTAACTTAAGTTTACTGAACTTGGCTTTTGTTATAACATTGTCAGAAGTCAAAATGAGCAATATGGAAGATCAGATTAACATATCTATCTTGGAGTTGACGTAGTACTTTTAGAAGTTTCAGGTTAAGTTTATTGAGCTTGGCTTTTGTTATAAGGGACTCTGTTTCCCCCAAAAATAAACTATGAGAATGACAATTCTTTTACTGTAAAAAACAAAATGGCTATGCTAAATATCCTAACTTAATCATTATACAATATGTACATGTATTGAAACATCACATCCTGTGTCATAAATACATATATTTAATTATTACTTTTCATCTAAAAATAAAGCTTTTAAAAACTTTTTATATATATGAGAAACATAAAGTTAACTATAAAAAAACTGTAGATGTTATCTCTCTTCATAGTTTTCTCTAAGTACATGAAATGAAATTATTTTATATAAAAATTATCCTTGAAAATTTTGAAGCTATTTCATGAACAGGAGTTTTTAAACTAGAAAGACTATCAAAATAATGATTTGGCTTTATAAGGGACATTTATTTTTTCATAGAATATTATAGAAAGCAATACTTTTAAAATACTAAAACAAAAATTTTTCTTTTTAAAGAGAGGGCAGTGAGAGAGAGAGAGAGAGAGAGAGAGCAGAGAGACAGAATCAATTTTATTGAGTTTTTCACATTGTTTTCATTAGTCTGACACTTAACTGTATACATGGGTGCTTGGGTTTGAACCTGTGTACTTGAGCATGCAGGGCAACCACCATAACCGCCCAGCCACTGCGCCAGCCCCTAAAACAATAAATTTCAATGGTGAGCTTTTGGATACTGTGGCAAATATTTTCAATATTTTATTTTTCATATCAGAGGAAGTGGTTCCTCTCCTATGAGCCTGGTCTTGACTCCCTGCTGCAACTTTACAAGTCAGTTTCCTGGTGTCATGTCTTCATTTTTTTTTCTTTTCTTTTTTTTTTTTTAATTTTTGAACAACCTTACAAATTTTTAACAAAATAATATAAAATGTGTATATATTCTGGATATTGCAATTATCCCCAGGAGTGCCCAGCCAATTACCCTCCCTTATCCCACCCTTCCCCTTCCCACTATATCTCTAAAAAAAGTATTAGGTTGTAAAACATTACATCTTATCTGGATTTTTAATCCAACATATTTTTTCTGTTCACTTCAACATATCAACTGACTTTTGTTGAGAGGAAATTCTATTATATATTGAGATAAAAGTAAATTGTTAGAATACATTCAAACCATAACTTTCAGTCACTGAGTAATTGTTTTGGGATGGTCATGATGTTTCACCACTGTTTTAGTTTATGACCAGTGAGGCAACCGGCAACCATATGGTAATAAACTCTACCTTGAAAAATTCACATCAAGAAATGTATTTGCTCTCAGCATGTGTTCTATAAATAGCTGTTTCATAGATTAATGAATATGGGGAAGCCTCCATATGCAATGTTCTTCTGCATAGTTTCTAAAAATGCAACATTACCTTGATAAATGCCTGAAAATTTACTTTCAGAGTTTAAGGATTTTAAAATAAACATTCTTTCTTTAGTAATAATGAAAAAGAATTAGCAATATGTTTAATTATTAACTGCATGCATTTTAAAATAAAATAAAATATTATTAGTAATTACAGTCTAGTGAGAAAAAGAAGAGGTACAGGAATATTTTATTTCTTCCTATTAACTAACTTCATTTCTAAGCTCAATAAACCATTTATATTAAGTATGCTGTTGCTTCTACTGAGTGGGATGAGGAATAAATAATTCAATTATAATATTTTTCAAGCTTATAAAATACTTGAGAAGGATCAATGAATAACAAGACCACATCTGTTTGTAAATCAATGGAAAGAAAATTAAACTCAGAAAACTGTGGCATGAAATCTGCTAGTTAATAATTGTACTTAGATCTTGGACACGATAAGTAACAGAGAAAAAACACATCTTCCATGTCACCCAACCCAAGATCTGCATCTGTGATATGGTAAGAAATGTTAAGAATAAGTGCTGTCTGCAACATTGTTTACTTTTTCACACAATTCACACAAATGATTTATATAGTATTCTAATAAGATTCTGATGTTGACTATTCAAATTGTGGTCTGATTTACTGTGTTGAGTAAAATAAATTGTTTTGGATATTTTACTATATTTGGCTGGTTTTACTTCTTATAGAAAAATTTATCCCATCAGTAAAGTTGGCATCCAGGGAACTCCTGTTGTAATTGGCTCATCAAGAGTGGAAATTCACGCATAGGACTGGAGATTGAAATGGAGGAAATTATGCTATGTTCATTTAGGAATATGTCAAAATTTTAAAAAGAATTGAATTTCATGTAAACTTGTTGAAAAATGAAAAAAAGGAAAAAAGCCACAGTACTAATCATTTGTTTTGAAAAATTGGGATGATTCTGCATAAACAAAAAGGACTTGAATTTATGCATAGATCTATGTCTACCAATCCATCTTCAGCTGACTGAATGCTGTACAAAAGCCTTTCACCAGTGGACTGTTCTTTTCACCACAGTGTCTGCTCATTAAGTTATTGGAATCGTTTCTAGATGCCCTTTGTTCATATAACCTTTATTCTTTTGCTTTTTAGCAAATATAATTTTGTTTCATATTTAAAGTCCTTTGTTAATCAATGACTCATGTTCAGCATAATTTGAACTGTTTGCCGTTATTACAGAAAAATAATACATACACTTAGTATAAGAATGTCTTGGAGAAAATAAAAAACTAAATTTCCCTGATATAGTTTTCTTTCCCAATTCAGCTTAAAACTGAATTGGGAAAGAGGGAATAAAACAAAAATACCATCTACTTTAATGCAATAACAATAGCAATAATAATATCTAGAAGTAAGTATATAAATCTTGACATCATTCTAGGATCCAACTTCAGATTCAGTGCAGGACCTATTATAAATATTGTGCATAAATTAATTTATCCAACCTTCAAATTTCAAGATGATTTTATGGGTTCCATAGAGTTTGTTTGTTTTTTTTTAATCAATCTCCATTAGGCCTTTGCTTCTTTGTGTTAAAAGTTAGCATATAAAAAACTAGGACTAAGTACTTAAAATGCTTTCCAAGATAACAAACTCTAAGTTAAAATCATAGCTGAATACAGGCGGCCTGTTTCCAAAATCCACATCCTTAAACAAACTCTACCCTAAAAATATGAACAACATAAGTCATGGTGCTTTTTCAAAAATAGAATTTATAAAGAAGTCTAACTTAAATATGTTCTATATTCTTCCTCTCCAAATGTTTTCCTTCTTTATTTTGTGTTATTCACATTTTGTATATCCCTTATTTTAGGCCCATATTAAATCATTGTTATTTTTATAAACAGCTAGTGATAATCTATTTTAAATGAAGATCACAAAATATAGCTATTTCTTTTACAATAATAGAACTGTTCTATTTTCAATCTTCAGAAATCGATGCTTAAAAAGCTCCCTTTAGAGCTTGTTTCAGAAGTTCTTTGAACAGGACAAGATATGGAAGGAGGATAAAAAGCAAGATTGCTGTTCAATAGGAAGAAATGATAGTGACAGGAACAAGGTTCATGCCATTGATAGTGCTATAGTTCTGATCTGGAATGTCCCTCAAATGTGTTAAAGGCTAAATCCTCAGTGTGGCACTGTTGGAAGGTGGTAGCATCTCTAGGAAGTAGGACCTAGTGGGAGATTTTAGGAAATATGGAAGCATGACCTTGAATGAGATATTAGGACACAAGTTCCTCTTCTTCCTCCTCTCTTTGCTTCCTGACTAGTATGAGGTAAGCAACTTTCTCTTCCAGGCACTCCTAACATGATGCACTGCCTCATTACGGGCCAAAAAGCAACAGGGCTAACCACTGAAACCTTCAAAATTTTGAGCCAAGATAAGCTTTTCCTCTTTGTATGTTGATTATCTAAGATATTTTGTTACATTATTATAAATAATAGAAATAAAATAGTAACAGAGATAACACAAAGTTTATTTAAAGGCTGGTTCAGTGACTTTTGGTATGGATGACTGGATTATCATGTCATTTCAGGAGTCAGGACACAGTGGGTAGGGAGCAGTGGATGGGGGAACAGAAAGCTGATGAGTGTTATTTGGAGTGTTTGAGAGGAACATCCAAAACCAGATAACTACTCTGGAAGCAAATGTAGAGGCTCAGAGGCAAGATTAGGGATACAGACTTAGGAATCAGAAAGAAACAGGAATTAGTGAAGCTATATGTTTTGATTCTAATGGCAAGAAAATGGACACAAGAAGAAGTTAAAGATTTTTAAAAGATGCATAAATGACTGTACTACTTAAACAGTAGGTAGAAGGAGAACTTTAATTTCAACTAGAGACAATAAGGCAGATAAAATAAGAAAACGACTTAAAACATCTAAGGAATTTTTTCAAGGTCAAATGAGTAAGAGTGTCTAGTTTTTGAGAGTTTAGAATGAGAAATCTAAACTTTCATATGTTTAAAAATGACCTTATAAATGATTACTCAAGCAATTTTATATTGCCTTACCATTATCAATACAGCAATGTTTCCATTTTTTCATTGTCCATTCATGTATCATTAAAGAGGAAGTGGATGAATTCTTAATAAATTGGAAGACATTTAAATGGGCTTTACAAATAAATAATATGTAATTATAGAAGGAGATTAATTTGGAAAGTGTAAAATACCTAGGAAGTCATATTTCAAAATGGTCAGTATTAAAATGGGAGATACAGTTGCGCTCAGTGAACATACTGAGGTTTCAAATACAAATAGATAGGTACTACTGTAGATATGCAAATTTGCCTATTGTGCTACCTTTTAAATCGACAACTGTATATGGCATGTTCCATGGTAAATAGCATTAAAAGCATCTCCAGGTGGTAGTTAAAAACTGTCCTACCTGAATGATTATAGGAACTATGTGAAGGAAATCTGATCTTCTTCCCATAATACACATAGCACACCATGCTTTTATGTTCAGCATCGTGACTCTATGTATCTTCTGATCAGTTATGCCTTGGTGCTGTAATCCGTTTATCAAATATGTCTTGACATGGAAACATTGAAAAAACAAGTCATTTTAATAGGAGTAGCATTTCTGAGTTTTTCCTCAATTCATGCAAAAGCCAAAGTGGGTACATAGAGAAATGATTGTTGTTTTCTTCATGTTAAAATACACACCTAGAATCTTTTTTTTTTTTAAGAGAGAAGGACAGTGAGAGAGAGAGAGAGAGAGAGAATCAATTTTATTGAGTTGTTTTTTTGCATGGCTTTAGTTGCTTTGACACTTAGTTGTGTAAGTGGGTTGCTGGGGTTGAACCCGTGTACTTGTGCATGCCGGGCAAGCACCATAACCACCGAGCCACCGCTCCAGCCCCGACAACTAGAATCTTGAAACTTAAATTTGAAGCAGGTTTTTAAATTTTTGATCAATGATTCTATCATTACTCTCCCAATTATGGCATTTATTCACACAATTTACCTACTAAAGATTTACTGCAGAGTAAATGTATTGCTGGAATTGTAAATCAACATTATGTTTCAGTAATCTGTTATCCATGTTTGTGACTAAACAGTTTACAAAATGCCAGAATCTACTCTTTAGAATTGCAGTTGACAGCTTCATTGAGCAATGCCTTACAAATCTCTATAAAATAAATGGAGAAAATAAAATAAAGAAAATTCTTTTCAAAAAAATTCTGTTATAAAATTATTTGAAATTTCTACATTATATTTTATTTGTTTAAATTTTTAAAATCAAATATATACAAATATATGCATCAGATTTGTTGAAAGTAAGTACTGAGTTAAAGAAAAGCTGGCTGGAGCGTTGGCTCAGTGGTTTCAGCACTTGCCTAGCAAGCACAGGGACCTGGGTTCAAACCTCAGCACGACGTACACAACTAAGTGTTGGAACAACTAAGGCCATGTGAAAAACTAAAGTTGTTTCTCTCTTTCTCTGTCTCTCTCACTGTCCCTCTCTCTTTGAAAAAAAAAAAAAAAAGAAAAGAAAAGCAATTAAAAAAAGGTGAGAGAAACAATTTAAAAATCTTTTTTTGTTGGTTTTTTTTAAGAAAGAGGGACAGTGAGAGAGAGAGAGAGAGAAAGACACATTAATTTTATTCAGTTTTTCACATGGCTTTCTATGCTCTGACACTTTCTTGTGTACATGGTGCTGGGGTTCAAACCTGCATCCCTGTGCATGCAATGCAAATATAGAAATAGCTGCGCCACCGCTCCAGCCTGAGAATTTAAAAATCTTCAATTTTAATTTTCTTAAACCAATTGTTTTAACTTCTGATGATTAAATTCTCAGGCTAATTATACTCATTCATCTCCATTTTTTCATTGACTACTTATATTTTTATTTTTGAACTCTATGAAAAATATTACTTATTAATTATGTTAAAGAATACATTGTATGGAAATAACAAAGCTAGATATAGGGCTTAGGAGACAACGCTTTTTAAAGCTATTCTATGGGTCAGTAACTTGCTGGAGAAAGAAAATAAGGTAAGAATGTTTTGCTTCACCTCCCTGTTATGTAGGTAATATCCATTATGTAGATAGCTATCTATTCTTTGCAATTACATAAAAGAAGAATAACAAAGAATAACATCGTGAAAAAACAGTCAAAAATGGAGATCTTTGACTAGTGGGAAAGCAAAATATTGGCAGGGAAATCCACCATACATATTTGGAAGCAGAATTTTTATTCATTCTTATGTAGGTGTGTTCATTCCATTTAAACAGTATTTCTTCTGCCTTACTCCTGAGATAAGATATGGCCATACCTACACAAATAAAGGAAATAAAGATCTTCACATATTTATGCATCCTGACGTCCATTATGCTATTTCTCAACTCTAGATTTCTTTCAACTTTAACTCTAATTTCTCCTCAATTTTCAAAATTTAACACTCTCAAATCCATGTTTAGAATCCAGTTAGTCCAGGGTTTAACTGTAAAACAAATATTCATATAACATGTTCAAAATCTGACAGCTCATTTATGTCATCTAATATTTAACTAGTTACTTTAACTTTGTCAAAAACAGGAAAAAAATTCAATTGGTCCCTTCTGTTTTTTCTAGACTTTTAATACTCTTTTTTTGTCCCAAACTATAATATGCACATGCGGCTATTTCAGCCATATCATTTCCTGGTATTCACACATCTTTGTGGCTGAGATAGTATTTGACATAATTTCATTATTATCTTTTGTCAAGTATCTCTCCCTAAGAGGAGGGATGTAGCAGGCTAAGTCTCATAGACAAGGGATACTTAGGTATAGTATTCCTTTCGAGCTCCCCACCCATATCCCCTTTCATGTGTGAGGCTAAATCTCAAACAATAGCATCTGCATAATTTTTGTCTGATAAACTCATGACTGCCAAATTATACCATATCTACCTACAGGGTAGACTAAAGAGCTCAGAATTAATGGTTTTATTCCCCAGTGATTGATAGGATTAGAAGAATGTATAAATCATCTTCCTCATTGCTCAGGTGAGATAACCTTAAGAAACATGTTTTTACAAGTTATTCCTAAATTCCCTAGTGAGATTAAGCTGCCCTTGCCTACAAGGAAACTTGTAGGAAACTTGATTTTTTAGATTCTTTTTTCTTTGCCTCCACATCTTCCCACTACCTTACAGTTGTTACTTGGAATATCCTCATCAATAAATGTGAGATACCCATCTAAGGATTTGCTTCAGGCTTAAGAAGAGAAAGATTATCTCTAGAAGAAATTGACATTGTTTACTTGAATGAGACGAGAGAGAATACATTTGTATACAAAGAAAAATAATGCAGAATTTAAGGTAAAGTAAAAACACTCACTTAAAATTAAAAAAAAATCCTAGCAAAGGATGTGATCTGGGGAAAAGCAAATAAAGCAAATAAAAATTATCGTGTCTAGGAAATGAATCTACAAAGTCTAATTAAAGTGGAAATAAGTTGAATGATGTAGTTTGTGATTTGAAATAGAATAATGAAAGTTTAAACTTTTTAAGGTCTTTGAATTATTCACAGAGAGAATAAATATATACATTAACAATAATTGTTATTGATAACAAGTGAATTAGTAAGTTGTATTATTTCCAGGTATATAGAGTGGCAGTGTGAAATTAGAGAAAATAAATTTTAAGACCGGAAATAAAAAAGTACCAAATGAGATAAAAAAGGAAAAATACTTTGTAAAATAAAGAAAACAAACATAAGTCAGGAATACAAATATTTCAATAATCATTATTAATGTAAAATGATTTAGCTCATTGGTTAAAAGTTTGTTGCTATGTTTGATAATTTCGCTTGTTGCTACTTAAAAAAGATAAAACTAAAATATTAAACTGCCTTGAAAGATTAACTATGATAGAAGGCAAAAGTTATTCAAGTAATTTGGTACTTATATCAATGTCATTCAGAAAGATTTGATTTAAAAAAAACTGAGATAATAACAACCATTATGTACTGATGACATTTTTATGAAATGAGAAAATAAAGCAATTTCATGTTAGCATAGAATTAGAGAATCTTAAATATAATATAAAATTTATAGAACTATAAAGAGAAACTGTAAATCGCTGTCAGCATTAATATGTTCAAGTAAATAATATGAAAAGAACATAGACGAAATTAACAGTGAATTAGCAATAGTGCTATAAAAATACTTATAGAGAAAGTAGAAAGATAATTTGAAAGATTCTAATTACAACTAAATATCACATTCTTGGTTTGAAAAACTCAACATCTGAAGATCATGAATTGTTTACAAACAATTTAGAGATTAAATTTAACTAGAAATCCTGAATTTTGTTATTTTTGTGTTTTGTATACTCTCATAGAACATGATGTTGGTGAAATTAAAACAGTGTCATGCTGTATCCTTGGGAAAAAGAGGTCTGCATACGCCATAAGCAAAAACCCTCAATCTTGTACTCATGTAAAATGAGCTGATAGAAGTATAAATTTTAAAATTAGACACCAAAACAGGAGACAATGTTAGGAATTGTGTGTGAAATACCCCTATATAGTTAGAATTAAATAAAGAAATTGTACTAATATTCAAGATAAAATTCTATTGATGAAAA
>PVKS010044415.1:0-14338 GCA_004027875.1 Aplodontia rufa
GATTTTTGAGGATTTTGTACATTCTGGATTTGATACCTCTGTCAGAGGAAACATAGTCCATGATTCTCCCCATTTCTGTAGGAAACCTCTTGACTTTTTAGACAGTTTCCTTGGCAGTACAAAAGATTTTAGCTTTATGGCATCTCATTCATTGATTTTTGACTTTACTTCCTTCACTTTTGGAGACCTGTTGAGAAAGTCTTTGCCTACTCCCAAATGTTGAAGTGTTGGACCAATTTTGTCTTCTATCAATTGCAATTTAGCTGGTTTAATACCAAGCTCCCTGATCCATTTTGATTTGATTCTTGTGCAAGGAGAAAGATATGGGTCTAATTTCCACTTTCTGCAGGTGGATGACCAGTTTGTCCAGCACCATTTGTTGAAGAGGCTGTCACTCCTCCATGTAATGTTTTGTCCCCCTTTGTCAAAAATCAGATGTTTAAATATTTGAGGATTTGTTTTGGGGTCTTCTATTCTATTCCATTGGTCTTCTTCCCTGTCTTGATACCAGTACAATGCTGTCTTTGTTACTATGGCTCTATAGTATAGTTTTAGATCTGGAATGTCAAAACCGCCTGTTTCATTTTTCTTGCTTAGTAGTGTTTTGGCAATTCTTGGTTTCTTGTTGTTCCAAATGAATTTGAGAATTGCTTTTTCTATGTCTGTAAAGAATGACATAGGTATCATTATATGGATGGCATTAAATCTATATAAACTTTTGGCAGAATGGCCATTTTTATTATATTAATTCTGCCTATCCAAGAGCATGGGACGTCTTTCCATCTTCTTAGGTCATCTTGGATTTCATTCTTCAATGTTAGAAAGTTTTCATTGAAGAAATCTTTGATTTCCCTTGTTAGGTTGATTCCCAAGTATTTTATTTTTTTTTTTTTGAAGCTATCTTGAAAGGAACTAAATTCTTGACTTCTTCTTAGTCCTGTTATTATTGAGTCTTCACACAGGGTAAATGCATGGGATTTCTTTAAAACCCAAGACCTTTGTACATTGTGCAGATATGCACAGGGATGTAAAAGATTCCTGCCTGCCCCATGCCTGATGTACATCTGCATAAGCCATGTCAGAGGAACTGTACATCTGCACATGCAAGCCCAGCTAATATTAACCCCTCCTAGAGTATCAAGGGAGCCCAATACCCAAATCCTCATTGAGTGTACAGTTATGTTGGTTCACTTCCACCTTCTCAATTTTCAGAAAACAAGCCCAGATATAGGAAGGGACTATTTTAGGCCACAGTAGGTGAGCAGAATTCAGTGTGGCTCTTCCCTCTCTCATAATGTTTTATTTGAAATAATTTCACCTATCAACCTTGGAATCCTTTCTCAGTCCCTCTTCACATGAGCCATTTTTATGTCCCTCTCCACATATGAGCACATGACCCCACACACACACATGCACACCCACACATACAGATTTCAAAAATTGGACCATGATGGTGGTGGCAAAGAAGTAGCAGACAATATTGAGGTAACCAGTGGAAAAATTCATAGACTGGGGATAAGTCATCCATGGGGCAGGATTTTTGATAATTTAACCACATGCCCAGAGAACAAAAAATGAACAGAAAGATTTGAAAAATTTCTAGAATGGTAGGGAGGACAGGTCTAACATTCAATATTTTACTTATCTGCTGCTACACTAAGTCCACATACCCTAGTGTAAAGAATAAGAGGAGATAAAATTTCATTTTCTTCCCATACAAATTTTTGTGCTTTAAGTGGATTGCTTTATTCTTGTAAAGTGTTGAACTTATTTCTCCATTAAGAACACATTGGAGCTGGCAGGAGTAGTGGCTCAGTGGTATCCTGCTTGTCTGGCATGCACAAGGACCCAGGTTCAAACCCCAGTACCACACACACACATATAAGTTGTCAGAGCAATGAAAACCAGATGAAAAACTAAAGTTACATCTCTTTCTCCCTCTCTCTCTCTCTCTCTCTCTCTCCCTCTCTCTTAAAAATAAAAGAAGACATTGGGTCTGGAGTTGTTGCTCAGTGGTTGGATTGCTTCTCTGGCAAGCATGAGGACTGGGCTTCCAATTCTCAGCACCACATACTCTACAAGCAAGTGTTGGAGAAACAAAGGCAAATGAAAAATAAATAAAATTAATTCTCTCTCTCAAAAATGAAAATAAACTAACAAACAAGCAAACAAAACCCCACTGAATTCTGATTTTATTGGGGAAAAGACTCTCAATTTCCTAGATGTCCTTCAGAGCAATGAAAGTTTCTAGAAACAGAGATGCTGCAGTAAACTTCCACATTTCAGAAATGTTAAAAATCAATTTGGGTTGTTCAACAGGCACCTAGTCTATAAAATTTTGTTGGATTGAAATACCTTTTCTTATGCAGAACAATTACCCTTGATTTTATGGAATGTTATTGTAGAAAAGTGAGCCACTAACAGCTTAATGTTGTCATCCTTTGTGTGGGCTGTACAACACAGGGGTTGAGGTGGTACACTTCTCTCATTCTAAACACAATGGGGCAGCATTGCAAGATTTATTGTCAGAGAAGGATGATATATAAAGTTTATTTGATTTCAATAGCATTTTTTTCTCAAGTAAAATGGGATGTTAGTCACAGAGGAGAAGTCACTTGCCCATGACCATACTGCTGGAACTCAGGACTGTTAGTTTATTCCCTGATGCCTCTCACCCCTTCTTATAAATCTCACCTTCTTAGGGAAGGAAATGGTGGAAGGTGGAGTGAAAAAGGGAAAGTTAATGGAAGTAATCAGATTTAACTTTCTCTTGTTCTACATGAACATATCAAGTTGAATCACATCAACATGTATATTGGATAAGTAAATTTAAAAAACTGTTAATAAATAAGAGAAATACCAATATAGTAGAGAAAAGAGAATGGGAAGGTGATAAGGTGGGAGGGAAAATGTTGGGAACTGAATTAGAATCAGTTATATAGAATGCTTTTATAAAAATGTATATTCTATTGTCAAGTATATCTAGCAAGTACATGGGGTGGGAGGAAGAAAGGGGTAGTGGAAACACTGGGAACTGAATTAAAACAAGCTGCATTCCAAACTTTCATAAGTATAACATGCATATCTTTTTGTAACATATGTAAAAATGTGGTTGGTAGAAGGGAAGGGAAGGAGGCAAAATGAAACTGAATTCAAATTAGTTAAATTTCAATGTTTTTATATTTATGGCATTATAAGTCATATATGCCTAAAAAAAGAACCAAAAACTTTAAGAAAAAAAGCAATTTCCCACATTTTCAAGTTTCTGCATTTTCTTTTTAAAGAGAGAGGGAGAAAGAGAGATAGATCATAGACAGGGGGAATAAATTATATATTTTTTATCTGGTCTTTGTTTCTCCCACACTTAATTCTATATGTGGTTCCGGGGTTCAAGCCTGGGTCCTCACACATGCCAGACAAGTGCTTCAACTTCTGAGCCACTGCTCCAGCCCTGTTTCTGAATTTTCTATGCTTGACACTAAAATGTAAATTGCATAGATTTCCTCTTACATGTGCTTGAAGATATCCTCAAAGTATTAACCAGTGTGCTGGGAAGTCTGAAAGACACAATAACTTATATCAGGTCATGGTAATGGTAAGAAAATAGAAATTCTGCACCCAAATCTGTGCCCTCAAACCATGGTTGTTGATTGCATTGACAACTTTTCAGAGGGTTTAAAGGCCATTTCTATTTTCATTATTTTGACAGATAAGGAGATGACAAACCAGCAACCCAAAGGACACTTTGGGGAGGTCTTAGTATAGGAAAAGGTCCAGGTAACTAAGATTTGAAGAAGGGACCTAAGTTTCTTATCATTAGAACTCAACAGAACTTAGAAGTCTGGTTGCCAAGGATACACATTCTAGAGACAGTCCTTTATCCAGTTCATGTGAAAGGAGACACTCAAGAGAGCAAAATGTGTTCTTGATGGGCAGAAAGCTTCTGAGTTTCTAGCCACAAAAGGTCCAGATTGGGAGCATTTTTAGATGTTGACTTAGCCCTCACCATACCCTTCTGACACTTATCAGGAGGCACCCACAGGTAAAAATGAGCAGCCCAGAGAAGACAAATCCAGACAAGTTCTCATCTGCATTTAGACCCAAGAAGTCCTTAATGCTTTCCCATTTCCAAATATGTGTGTGTGTGTGGGGGTGATGAATTACAAGGGACCTGCAGTGAAAGATGTATATTATGAGATGTTGGAACACTTGCAAGACTCTCATGTTTATACCATTGGACATAAATGTCAAGGTGAATATTTAAGTATTCGATAATTGTTTACCCAGATATTTTTCCAGAGACACCATTCTGTAATCTGTGTCATCACCAAATGAAGATTTACATACATATTCATATATGTCTGATTTCAATATAAACATTTTCAATGGCAGAATTCCCTGAGGAGTCACCCAGGGTGAGCATTGTTAAATATCCTGAATGTAAGACACCCTTTGCAGAGTTCCATGCATATCATCAGGGAGCTACTTATTAAGACTGTCTTCCTGTGCAAAAAGAGGACCATACACCCATCAGTTTCATGTCTGGTTTCAGATTAGGTGAGCTTTCTGGAGAAGGGTCTCCACAAGAAGGAACTGGAGATGGCCAGGATAGGGCCAGGGCAAGACCCAAATATGTGAATTCCTTTAAACAGTTCAAAGACTTAAATTCCCATTCCCCAGGAAATCTAGACTCCTCCTTCCAACATAAAAGCTATAAATCTCCAGATTACAAACTTATACATAAGAGACGAAATATTTTCATATCATTTCTAATTTTTGCTGGGCAATAGTAGTTATTTGCTCTTGCTTCCATTTTTTTTTTTTTTTTTTATGTTACCTAGTCCCGGTAGCCAATATAGCACTCAACTCCACTGCACTTCTAGTCCTTTCACAAGATTTAAATATTAACAACCTTATGAGGAAAGCATTTACACAAAGGAGGGAGGGTTACACAATTAATAAAAAAAAGGTTAGATTCTTCTACATTTTTTTAAATTTTGTAATATCATAAAAGTGATTCCTTATTGTTCTACCAGGTAAGGAGCTGTATCCTCACATGCTTATCCTCAATGTCATTTCTTGTAGCTGTTCAGCCTTTCAATGAGGTGAAATGGGATGGGTTTGAATTGTGCATTCATTTAGGAATGCTGCAATGGCTGTATATGTGTGTCCTAGTGGGCTGCAGGAGTTTCTAGGGTTCCCATACAGCAATGCCACAGATGGGGGATTTAAGAATAGTTTGCTCTAATTGCAGAGGTTATATATCAATGTACTTGCTGGAATATCTTTCAAGGCCCACTCTTTGGCATATAGATTGCAATATTCTGTCTCTTTGCATGACATTCTCCTATGCTTCTGCATCCTTATTTCTCCTCCCCCCAAAATATTTGATATTTGTTGAAGATTTTCAAAAAGCATATTCTTACTCTGACTCACATGTAAACATATATACCCGATAAAAATATGACAGACTCTTGGTTCCTCTTCACCACCCAGAGGCAGAGCATTGAAAATGCTCTTCATTATTCTCTAACAGTGATATTGTTGTTTGAGAAAACAATCATGGATATTTCAAAGATATAAACTGAAACTAAAAGAAGACAAAAACCCTGTTCATGTCTGATAGTCTGTCCTGAGTCTTCCTTATATCTTATTGCCTATTCAAATTTAACAGAGTGGATATGGACTATCAGGGAGCCACAGTTTATTTTATTACTTGTGGTTTATTGTAGGAATTCTATAATAATTCCTTCTCATCAAATTCATTCTATACGTTGCAGTTCAATCTTGATGCATTTGTTGGATCCTTTCACTTCTCTTTCTAAACTCACTACAAATATATACCATCTCTATGGTACTAATTTCCAAATATATCTCCAATCAGAATTTAATTCTCTCTCTAAACTCCACAACTGTCCATTTGATATCTCTACTTGGAGATGCCCTTCATAGGAGTGTTCAGGATCTGCTAGGCGATCAATAGTTATTTAGTAAATCAAGAAATTAGAAGAATATTTGTGACTAGTATGTATATTTCTAGAATGAAGATAATTTCACAGTTCAAAATTTTGCAATGTAACTAATTCTATCAAAAAGTTAAAAGATATAAACAATGTAACCTTTATATTTATCTCTTGTTATAACATTAAAATATACTGTGCATAATTATAAAAGCATAAAATATAATTTATTCTGATTCAGTGCCAAGTATTTCCCCTTTCCCTTCCTCTCTCCTACCCTATCACCTTCCTTCTACTGATTTTTCTGCTCTTTATGCATATGTTTATATTCATATTAGTGTTATGTTGGTGTACATGATAATCAATACATTTACAAAGGAACTAAACAGATACTTCTCAAAAGAAGAAGAGCAAATAGTCAAAAATATAGGAAAAATATTTAATATCTTTAGCAATATAGTAATTCAAATTAAAATTACAATGAATTTTTTATCTCAGTCCCATCACATTGGCAATTATGAAGAATATAAATAACAATAAATTTTGGCAAGGATGTGGGGAAAAAGGTACACTCCAAAATTTTTGGAGGGACTTCAAATTAATGCAACTAGATTGAAAGTTGTATGGAGATTCATAAAAAGGAAGCATTAAAATGGAACCACCATAAGACCTAAATATCCCACTCTCCCATTCCTCAATATGTAGCCAAAAGATCTAAAATTGGCATATACACTGATGCAACCCTTTCAATGTTTATAACACACAATTGACAATAGCTAATCTAAGGAATCAGCCTTGATGCCCCTCAACAGACAAATGAGTAAAGAAGATATAGTATAAATACACAGTGGAGTATTACTCAGTCAAAAAGAAGAATGACTTTATGGAAATGGCCGATAAATGGATGATTCTGGAGACAATCAATCTAAGTGAAACAAGCCACTCACTCATAGTCAAAAGTCTAATGTTTTTCTGAAATTCAGAAGTTAGTTTTTCTTTCTTATATGCATGAAAATGTTAATTGGATTAGACATCACCCCAATGAACTGGGTTAACAATAATCATGTTGTTTAGAAACATTCCAATAGAGTCACAGTCTGAGGCACTGGGTTTTTAGAATGCCAACATATTAGATCTGGGTACAGGACACAATCTAGTTGATAGCCTAAACTAATCTCCTTCTGGAGATAGACTCCCTGAAAGCTAATATTGAGTTAAAGGATATGCATACAAAACATTTTAATAGTAATTTCACATCACATCAGGGCTATAGAAATTATATTGCCAGCAGAAAACTCAGATGATACCTTCTCCTTTGCAATCAGGGGTTGACACTTAAAAATTTCTTGGCTAATCTTTTGTCCATGTGGCAAATAAAATCACACTGTTCCCACTTATTTATAATATACCAAATGGTAAGCTTTAGTCAACATTCAGCTGATTATCATCCATTTTTTTCCTTCTTTGAGTCATGCTCAGATTTTGTGCCATGTGTTGAGATTTCTTTCACTACAAACATTTGCCCCTATGAGAAACCTAGGTGGACATAGCTCTGTTTCTGAAAATTTCCCCTAATATAAAAGAAGGGAAAATAATTGTGTCTTTTAAAGGATTCTTCAGGAAGTCTTCTGTAGGAAATATCTTCTAAATATAGAGGGAAGATATTTTCTCCAAACTGATACCCTTTATATCATTAGACAAGCTTCAAGTAGCTTAGAAGGAATTTAATACTATTGTGTCTGTGGACCTTTCTCAGGTCTAATGCATGATTATGAGAAGTTATTTTAAACACAGAAGCCCTTTTTTCTCATCTGTATGGTGGAGATGTTTTAAGAACTCAGTTGGATAATGCTCTTCATGGAGTATTATTCTGTGCTGAGGCTCAGAGCAAACAAAATGCCTTGCAGACTGTTTGTAGATACTGTGTGACCATGATCTGACACATCAGTTTTCTTTCAGGAATAGGTATTTTCTTCAGATACACTGAAGTTACCCACAAGCCCACATACAAAATGTTGAATCTTCCTTTTCTGAATGCCAGAATCCAATTCCCTGATAATTCCTGGGGTGCCAATAAATATATCTCTCTCCTTCACATGCTTTTCTTCTGCTCTCACAGTAAAGGAGTCTTCTGTTGCATGTTAAATTTAATAAATTCTGTTTAAACTTATAACAATTTAGATATCAACCTATTTTTTGATGTATAAATGGTGGTTGAAATGATTTCTAGCTGGTATTTTCCTTTGATGTAAATTGAATCAACATTCTCTGGGTTCTCTAAGGGTGTCTCAAGGTCACTTAAATTTTTGAGAAAGCTCTGTTTATATTGTTATATGTTGTACATAGTCCTGTATTCTATATGCACATATCTAATAACCTGCTGTTTTGAATAATTGTCACTTTCAAAGTCTGAAGAAAATAAAAATATTGTGTGAGTCTTGTGTTCTGGTAGAGGTACTTTGACGGTGGAATGAAGCACAGATCATTCTGAATCCCAGCCCAACAGCTTATTAACTGTGGAGTTTGGTCATGAAATAGATACCATAGATACCACAATCTGTTCATAAGGTCTAAGACCATATTGTCAAATAAGAAGTTGCATTTAACATATTTAAACAATACAGTCCAGGCTGTGGACAAATCTGAAGCTGTCCATACCCCATTTTATGAGATACAATCTTTCTTTGCTGTCAGAAATATGAAGTGAGAATGGACCTGTGGCCAGCATCAGGGGCTAAAATGATCTACTAGTGTGACTTTCTGTTTGGAGCTTCCTGTTTTCACTCAGGGCCATGCATCTCCTGAACTTCAAACCTGTGGAAAAGCATTAGTATTGATTCAGAGTTTTTGAGATGATGCTGGATTCTCTGCTACCATTGGCCAATGGAGTCTGTGCCAACTACAAGTTCCAACAGCCAAAATAGCCCACTTCTAGTATTTTCAGCTATTCCCATCTTAAACTGGGAATTTGGGCTGGCTACAGGTTTCTGAGGTCAAACTAGTGTGAGCAGCTGTCCAGCTAAAAGCATAGTGTTGCAGCTCGTAGTGTGGTGGAAATTCACCCAGGAATTCTACACCAATTTTCTGGGTTTTTAATCTCATGAATTTGAAGAATAAAATTCATGGACAATCATGGAAAGAGGAGTGAAAAGGAGTAGGATTTATTTAAGGATGGAGAGCAGAGACTCCACAGGGTGGAGGAGTACCTGGAATCAGGTCAACCTCTAATGGAGGTTAGACCAGGGTTTATATTGATTTGGGGTATGAGCATAATTAACATTCATGCAAAACAGGCATAGAGAAATGCATTTACATCATTGATTGAAATTTATGCAAAACAGGCATTGAAACTAAGCACCAAAGTTATTGTTTAAAATCTATGCAAAACAGGTAGCAATTCTTTTCAAGTTCCCATCTGTGTACACCCACATTTCTTAGTCCCCTCCCCCTCTAGGACAAAAGAGTTCCTCCCACAGGTAAGCTTTTTGGTCTTTTGCAAATGAATCCCCTGATCATACCCATTAATGGCTCGCTACTGGCCAGCTTCTAGGTGTGGTTGAATGGGGCCCTTTGTGCTGACTATGTAGCCTTTTCACTATCTCTCCCAAAACTGTCTCAGTATGGAATTTTCTCCATCATCTCTAGCATTAAATGGTGGTTAGGGGACTGGAGTAGTGGCTCTGTGGTTATGGTGCTTGCCTCGCATGCACGAGTATGTGAGTTCAAATCCCAGCACCCATGTACACAAAAAAGTGTCAGAGCAAAGAAAGCCATGTGAAAAACTCAATAAAAATTGATTCTCTCTCTCTCTTTCTCACTCTCTCACTGTCCTCCTTTCTTTAAAAAAGTTGTTGCTCAGGGGACCACCAGATTCCTTACATTCTGTAGTCAGCAGAGACATAGCTCTCAAATCTGGAATGTGACTGCTATGACCTTAGACATGCTGGAAAGTGTTAGATTTGAGGGTAAATTTCCAAAAATATTTATACTTCAGTAATAATACTTCACTAATCACATTGATGCAGGGGTTTTGAGATGAGGACAGATTCTCTGCTCCCTCTGGTGAATGGAATCTGGGCCACTACAGATTCCAGCAGCCAAAATAGCCCACTTCTAGTGTTTGCAGCCATTTCCAGTTAAAACTGGGAATCTGGGCTGGCTGCAGGTGTCTGCGGGCAAAAGTATTAGCAACTCTTCAGCTAAAAGCTGGGTGTTGCAGCTCTTGGTGTGGTGGAAATTCACCCCGGGAATTCGGGGCCAATCTTCTGGGTCCTTGACTCATGAATTTGAAGAATAAAATCCATGGACAACTACGGAAGGAGAAGTAAAAGGAGTAGGATTTATTTAGGAAGAAGAGCAGAGACTCCGCAAGGTGGAGGGGTTCCTGGAAGCAGGATACCATCTAATGAAGTTTAGGCCAGAGGTTACATAGATTTGGGGTATGAGCATAATTAACATTCATGCAAAGCTGGCATTGAGAAATGCATCAACTCCATTGATTAAAATCTATATAAAACAGGCACTGAAATTCGTCAGGAATGCCTTGGTTAAAATCTATGTAAAGCAGGCATTGAAACTGGTCAAGAGCACCATGGGTTAATACAAAAGGTGGCAAATACTTCCTAGTACCCACCTTTGACCACCCCATCTTAGTTTGGACAAAGGTGAGCCTCATGGTCTTTTTGCATTTGAAGGCCCTGAGCATGCCCTGTCAATCGCTCTCTGCCTCTACCAGCTAGCTCTTGGAGAGGGGACCTCTGTCCTGACACCTAACCATTTCACTGTCTCTCCTAATCCATCTCAACATGAGAACACTCTCAAAATATTGGGTCATGTTATAAAATTAATTCCAACTGTTTCTTTTATTTGTAATGTAAATACTAGAAAATTTTATATTACCCTGTGTTTCAAATACCATTAGAAATAAAATTATTAGAAATACTGAGGTGCCAGAAGAAAAGAAAACACATGCTAAAAAATTTGTGGGTAGGGCAAACTTTACTTCTGCAGAAGGGCATGCTACAGAATTTAGCAAACAAGTGCACCTGGGTGGGTAATCCACCTATCTTATTGGTAACCTGAAGCAGTGCTGCCCTTCACTCTTATTAGAGAAACACAGGGGTATAATCTACATGACTGTCCAATTTTAAAATTAAGGCATGCAAAGGAAAGAACTTTAACTAAAGTCACTACAAATGAATCCAATAAATGCTGAACATTTAACTCTGAAAATGTACCATCATACATCCTTTTTCTAACACAAACTATTTTCATTGGACATTGATGCTTTAGGGGGTTGCTTCCCAGTTCAAAGCTCACTATGTCTCCTCCAAGACAGGAAAGCAGAAAAGTTAAATGAAAATTTACAGTAATTGTCATATTATTTCCATTCATGAACATACAAACATATATAATTCTTAAATTTATTTAAATTTTATGATAGGTTAAATGAAGATATTCTCCTGATTGGGCTAAATCCCAATTGTGGGAGGAAAACTTGCCTTAAAATAAGTGCATTCTGAGATTCTGAGTTCAAGTTCCAGACCAAAAATGAAGACAAAACTGCAGAGATGAAACTATCACTTGGCCTTACTCCTTTCCAGGTTGGAGCCATCTCTTGTCACTCAGAAAGAAGGCTCACTGGGCTAAGGGACAGGGAAGGGCCTGAAGCCCTGCCCAATCAGCAGCACTTAGGTAAGAACTGTCCAATCCCATACACAGCCAGGGAGGAGGTGGCGGCATTGCAGTGAGCTCATCCTTTCCTCTGGAGCCTGCCATTGCTGCAGTCAGCATCTGAGCTTCTCCACCATGCTCAGGAGTCTTGGACCCCTTGGGGGCCTGCGTGGCTCTGGAGCCCTCCATTCCTGCAGTCAGCTACTGGGCTTCTCCACCATGTCTAGGAGTCCCCGTTTGCCCGACTCAGCAGGTGCTGAGGATCCCTTAGGAACTGGCCTGGCTCTGGAGCATCAGGACATGGTGAGTATGCTGTGGCTTCTTCAGCCTGGGGATGAGGCCTTGGAACCAGGGTAGAGGAGGTGAGAACAGGAGCTCAAGGACCCTGCAGTCCTGGAGTGAGAAGGCTGAGCCTTGATCGCTGCAGAACCCCTAATCCCAGCAGCCACCCAGCTCTGTGCAGCCTGTCACTTACCCTCCGGGCTCTCAGCATTGACTTTTGTCCTATTGTGAAGCTGTGTGGCAGCCCAGCTTCTTCTCTGGGTGTTTGGTCATTGGCAGTTGAGAGGATCGCAGAATCACCTTTCCACATGGGGTATTTCTGCAGAGGAAGAGCTGTGGCCTATTGGGGACTGGCTTCTTCCTTCCACCTGAAATTTGCTTGCCTTTTTTTTTTCTAATGCTGGAGTTTGAACTCAGGGGTGCTTTACCACTGACTATGTCCTTGGTGATTTTACTTTTTATTTGGAGATGGTCTAGCTGACCTGCTGAAAAGATCCTTGATGTGGTTGTATTTATGTGAATCTTTCCACTGCACTTAGGATTGCAATTTTTACTAACATGTTCATTCATCAGTGCATTTTGATTATATGGTGATTCTTTGATTTTCTATAATATGATATATTCATAATATGCCTGTGTCATATAATGATAGATACTGATTTTTCACTTTTAATTCAAAGTTTCTTGGCTAATTATATATGTATGTGGTTTGTGCGCGCGCGCGTGCGTGTGTGTGTGTGTGTTTAACTCTGTGGATGAAGGTTAGAACTTTTTGCTTTGGTTCCTTCTTCCATTAAAATTAAAGCGTAGACTGGAGCAGTGGCTCAGCAGTTGAAGCACATTTCCTGGCTTGTGTGGGGACCTGGGTTCGAATCCCAGTACCACATACATAACTTTCAGTGAAGCAAAGGCCAGGTGAAAAAATAAAGAAAATTGATTCTATCTTCCTCTTTATCACTCTCACCCTCTCTTTAAAAAAAGTGAATCATGGGGAATATTTTATTAGTATACTATTGTTATACAAAATATTGGGGTTCATTTTGACCTATCATACAAACATGAAATACAATTTGCTGTAGTTTAGGCCAGTTTCCTCTCCTCCTATATTGGCCATTCCCCTTCCTCTCCTGGTCTTCCTTCTTTTTATTCATAGCTTTTTAAAAAAATCACTGCTTTGGAGATATACACAACAGTGAAATTCACTGAGATATTTATATATATGCATAGCATTTTGTGTGAGAAAGTATAGATTAATTTGTAGGAAAATTATCACCTTTGTAATGAGCTTTATCTAAAAATATGTGGAATTTTTATGTGCTTTTGTATATTTTTATTTTCTCATAAGTTTAACATTTTCTTTTATGAACATGTATATGTGTGAAATACCACAAGCATGTAATATATATAAATTGTATAAAAGGACCAAAAATGTGCCTTTCCCCTATTAACCATTTTTCCTAGTTTATTTTTTATTCTTCTGAAATGTATATTTTCTTGCACTATCCCTCTAAGTTTCAAGCTTGGATAAACTGCTGTTTATCTTACATATTATGATTTTTTGAGCTACTGTAATTTCAGTAAGTCTATATCAGGTGGGGGAGTATTATGTATCTTCAAAAACTATAGTTTCCACAAATAATGACAATTTAAACTCCTTCAGTCAATGAAAATGCATGTTTCACATTTTCAACAATACTCTTTACTTTTTTGTCTTTTACTGTTTTTTTACTATGTGCATGTTTTAAAGTTTGTCTTTGTAAAGAACACATTTTATTAAGGAGTATTGTACAATGATACATGCATATTCAGTAGCAATGTGATATGCATAAAATCTTAAGAATGATCCCCCAATCACCAACACCCCAGTCTTGATTCTTCTATATTTCACTTCTACAAGTGATATAAATGCTCCAATTGTGATTTTTTTCCAAATTATATGATAAGCATATATATTATTTTACTTCTGATGGGGGTAAAGAGTATGCCATCTTGACTACATTGTTGATTATCTCCCTAAATCCCCCCCTATTGTCCCTCCTTCTCTTCTCCCCTACCTATCATCCCCAAATATCTATGGTTGCCCTAGATTATGTGTAGCTATGCCTTTGCTGGGTCTAATACATGAGTTTGACTAACTTTCACCGAAGACTGGGTTCAGCTCTAGCCTCCACAAATGAGGGAAAACATTCAGCCCTTGAGTCTCTGAGTTTGGCTAACTTGGCTCAGCATGATTTCTTCCATTGCCATCTCTTTACCTTCAAAGGCTGCACTACAATATCATTGTCTCTAATTGCTGAGTAGAACCCGTGTGTGTGTGTGTGTGTGTGTGTGTGTGTGTGTGTGTGTGTGTGTGTGTATCTCACAGATTTTGGATCCATTCACCCAGTAAGGGGCATCTGGGTTGATTCCAAAATTTAGCTATC
>PVKS010044416.1:0-14337 GCA_004027875.1 Aplodontia rufa
AGAATTGAAGTCTAAAGTCAGGCATAATGATGACATTCACATATGTGAAAGTCTATCCAAAGAAAAGAACACAATTCTTTGTTGATTTGTAAGATTAAAACCCATGTGGAAAGTTACAAGGAAATAGATTGCTCCTCAACACAATTTAACAACCATGCATTAAATACCTACTGTGTGACCCACAAGTCATTGTCAGGGATACAAAGATGAATAAAATAATCTCTTTCTTCATCTCAGTTGAAATAGATACTATAAAGCCATAAAAGGAACTATCTTAGGAGGGTTAAAATTCCCAATACTATAGTATTTAGAGTTGGATATCTGTTCTAAATGCTACAATTAGGATTTCTTAACTACAAGAAAGGTTACAGCAAATGATGTTTAAGGTCTCTTCTAACTCTAAAGGGCTATGAGATATGGATATTACAATATGATGCTTCAGTAAAATGAGAAATGCCCACAGCTGGAGCTGGAGTGTAGTTCAGTGGTAGAGCACCTGTGGAGCATGTGTGAGGCCCTGGATCTCCAACACCAACATGTTTTCTAAAAATACCTAAAGTGGACTGGAGTGGTGGTTCAGTGATAGAGTGCTTGCCTGGCATGCACACCCAGCTTTGAACCCCAGCACCACATACACAACTAAGTGTTGGAAAAACAAAAATCAGATGGAGAACTCAATAAAAAATTGATGCTCTCTTTCTCTCCCCCACAGTATCTTTCTCTCTGTCCTTCTCTCTTTAAATACAAAAAAAATCAAAGTACTGAAATGAATTTTGATTTTTATCCCAAAGATTTTAAAATGATTGTAATGACAAAAAAGATTTATAAATAACTAATATTTTACTTTTCTCAAGAATTTATTCAATTATAAAAATATAAATCATCATAATTATTAAAATTTCTGTGTATCTGTGCATTATTTTGATAGAATTAGAAGCACAGGAAAACTTATTAGAAATATACAAATATTTTCCTAAGACCAATTTTCCTCTAATAATGTAGATAGGACTGGGTATGTTGCTCAGTTGTAGATTGCATGCTTAACATGCAGGAGGCCCCAGCAGCACCACAAAAAATGTGGACAAGAACCTCCAATGATATGTAGACTCTATTAATATTTTTCTACTTTATAAAGCACTTCTAGTACCAGTAAGCCCACAGGAATATTGTAAAATTAACAGAATTCTTATCACATAATTAGATCTAAAGAGCATATTAGAAAGGCAATTTTCACCCTATGCAGACAGGCCACCACCCCCATCTCAGCAGGATAAAACATAAGCAGTCTGAGTTAAGATTAGACATAGAAGAGTCAACAAATATAAGAAATTTAAAAAAAATCAGAGGTACTGGAGCAGTGACTCAGCAGTTATGGTGCTTACCTGGCATGCACAAGGACCCAGGTTCAAACCCCAGTACCATGTACACAATAAAGTGTTGGAGCAGTGAAAAACATATGGAAAACTAAAAATAAAATTGATTCTCTCTCCCCCCCCCACTGTCCCTCTCTCTTTAAAAAAAACTATCTGAAGCAAATGACAACAGCAAAGCATTATCAGCATAGTAGCTGCCATGCAAACTAAAATAGTTTACACCTCCTCCCGTTTTTCAATAAAACCAAGACCTAAGAATGCAACTTTTTCATTTTAATAAAATTCATATCTGCCAGTTTGAAAATGTGGACAATTTGAGCAATAAAAAATCATGATAGATAGGCTATGGAAACAACCCCGATGTCCCTCACTGGAAGAATGGATCCAAAAACTGTGGTACATTTATACCATGGAATATTACACAGCAATTAGGAACAATGATATTGCAGCCTTCGAAGGTAAATGGATGGCTATGGAAGAGATCATGATGAGTAAAATCAGCTTAACCCAGAGATCTAAGGGTCGATTGTCTCCACTCATCTGTGGAGGTAGGTACTACACCCTGGACAATGAGAAAGTTGGTCTAATAGCATGAGTTAAATCCAGATAAGATGTAACGTTTTACAATCTAATACTTTTTTTAGAGTTATAGTGGGAAGGGGAAGGGAGGGTAATTGGGGGGGGCACTCCTGGGGATAAATGCAATATCCAGAATATATACACATTTTATATTATTTTGTTAAAATCTTGTAAGGTTGCTCAAAAATAAAATAAAAAAATCATGATAGAATTGGATTATAACTTGACAAAATTAAAATAAACATCCCTTGTTCTAAGTAGGCACAGTGGCACACATTTGTAATCTAAGCAACTCAGGATACTAAGGCAGGAGGATTGCAAGTTTGAGGCCAGCCTCAGCAACTTAGTGAGCTTCTGTGTCAAAATAACAAATAAAAAAGGCTTGGGGAGTTAGACCAGTGGTAAAGCACTTCTGGGTTCAATTTCCAGAATGAAAAGAAAATCCTTGAGTCTGTACTGTTATAAATAAGCAAATACATAAATAATCAGGAGAGAAGGGCCAAGTCTTCCTTACATAAAAATTCCAACTGCCAAAAATATAGATGGAATAAGGGAAATACAAAATTGTCATTAGACAAACACACACACATAAAAAACTGATACAGGCAAACTCCACCAACAGATGCAAAAATCAGGGGATAAAAATTTCAGAACATGTCCCTCAAGATATTTATCAATTACAAAAGGAAAAAAATAGTAGCTTTACAGAGGATAACTAAGCAGACACCATTTCAACTAAGTGTCCAAGGATAATATCACCAACTTTAAAATATACCAACATTATACGTGCCACAAGAACATAGCATCCTTTCTGTGGCATTTTAACCAAAAATGCATAATCTCAGACAAATTAGTAGAAAATGCCAAACATAGAGTGACAGAAAATGTACACAATAACTAAAGAATATTCTTCAAAAATGTTAAGATCATACAAGACAAGGAAACACGGGAACAGACATAGTCTAGGAAGGCACTGAGCAAAACATCGCAATGTAACTCAAGAAAATGAGAAATAAGCCATAGACTTGGAGTGAATATTTCCAAAACACAGATCTGACTAAAGAACCATTATTCAAAATACACAGAGAACTGTTAAACTTCAAAAATAAGAAAAGAACACAACTAAAAACTAGGCAACAGAAGAAAATTTAAAGTGAGCAAAGATACGAACCAAAGAAGATATACATATGGTAATTAAACATGCTAAAATATGTTCAAACTATATCATTAAGGAATTACAAATTAAAATAACAATGAGAAACCTTTACACACATATTCAAATGTTGAAAATCCAAAAGCTCTGACAATACCATAAACTGGCAAGGATGTTGACTAACAGGTATGCTTATTCACTAGTGATGGGAATGCAAAATATTATAGCCACTTATGGAAGATAGTTTTGCAGTTTCTTATAAAATTAAGTCTAATCTTACCATAGGATCCAGCTAGCATGTTCCTTGGTGTTTACTCAAAATAACTGAAAAATTATGTCCACAAAATATCTGCACATAGATATTTATAGCAGCTTTATTGACAACTGCCAAAACTTGGAAACAACCATGATGTTCTTCAGTAGGTAAATGGATAAACAAACAGTGGTATACCGAGACCATGAAATATTTTTCAGTGTTAAAAAGAAATAAGCTATCAAGTCATGAAGAAACATGGAATATTAGTAAATAAATGAAACCAACCTGAAAAGGGTACATAAAAGTGTATGATATTGTGGACAAGGCAGAACTTTGGAGAGTAAAAACAGTAGTGATTGTGAGGGAACAGGTTGGGAAGAAGGAATGTTGAATGAGCAGAGTATACAGGACTTTTAGGTCAGTGAAAATACTCTATTTTATAATGATAGATATATGTCTATGCATTTGTTAAAATACACAGAATATACCACACCAATAGAGAACTCTTATTTATGGAGTTTGGGGGCTGGACTGGTGACTAAGTAGTTGGAGTGCTTGCCTGGCAAGTGTGAGGACCTGGGTTTGAGCCTCAGCATCACATACACAATGAAGTGTTGGAGAAACGAAGGCAAGAAGAATAAAATAAATAAAATTGATTCTGTTTGTCTCTCACTGTATCCCTCTCTCTTTACAAAAATAAATAAATAAATCATGAACTTTATGTGATAACGATGTGTTAATGTAGGTTCATGACTGAAACATGTGTACCACCTCTGCTTAGGATATGGATGGGGGGGCGAGAGGTCTATATGTGTGGGAGGACAGGATTTATACAGGAACCATTTGTACTGTCTTCTAAATTTTCAGAACCTAAAACTGCTTTTAAAAATAAAGTCTATTTGGTTTTTAAAATGCAGTGTGGGAAAAAATAAAAAATAAAATGCAATGTGGAATTCTAGATTGGATCTCCTCAAATACGAAAAACACAAAAGGGGGAAAATGGGGTTAATCTCCCAGATTCAATAATTGAACTAATACATGAATCCTTACTATTAGGGGAAGCTGAAAGGAGAATAAATGTGAACTTTGTACTTCCTTATAATCATTCTGTAAGTTTAAAGCCATTTTAAATAAAAAGCTTGAAAATTACAGCCTTAATTTCCATTTAAACAAACAAAACAAACAAAATCCTCACTTTTTCTACAGACTCTTGATGTCCATGTGGTATATAACAGGCATTATTTTTTAAGAGACCATGTGCAACAAAGTTGATTTCTGATATTTAAATAACTTAACTGTTAGTAATACTTTTGTCATATAATTAATAGTAAAGTCCCAGGTATTGTTCTAAATAGTTTATGAACATTCCATCAACACAATTACCTCATGATGTGACTACTATAACCTGCATTTGACAGATGAGAAAACTGAGTTAGCCAAAGTCATTTATTTAGTGAAAGAGTTAAGATTTTAGTTCTAATTAGGAATTCAACCACAATTTTGCATTGCTTATCAATAATAAAAGAAGTAGTACAGGTTGAACACCCTAATCTGTAAATCTGAAGTCCAAAATGTTCCAAAATTTAAAACTTTTTTTTTAAAGAGAGAGGGACAGAGTGAGAGAGGAAATCAATTTTTTAAATTTATTTTTTCACGTGGTTTTTGTTGCTACGAGACTTCGTTGTGTACGTGGTGCTAGGGTTCGAACTCGCACCCTGGCGCATGCTGGGCAAGTGCCATAACTGCTGAGCCATGGCTCCAGCCCCCAAAATTTAAAACTTAAAGGATACTCAACGTGTAGGGAGCACAGCAAATATGATGATGATCATCATCATGGTCATGAAGAAGAAGAAAATGATGATGGAGGATGAGGAAGAATTAAACCAAATATATTAAAGGTAGCCATTGCGTGAGACTTTGTGATATACATCAACTTCAACTATAGAACAGCACTGTGCTAGATAAGTGCCCACATCATTTTATAATTATTATTATGAGAAATGCTGATTTGAGGATCTCATGGTTGAAAAGTTACCTTCTGTTTTTCTCTATAATCTTCTCCTTCAAACTTGTACAAACTTTGTTCAATATCCATTCTAAAATTTCTTAAAGAAGACTCTCCCATTTTCTGCAAACGTTCATTCATCTCTGCAGTCTAAAATTGAAAACATAAAAATGAGAAAATTTCACTACAGTACTTGTAAAAATATATGAATTCTCTACCTTTTTAAAAGTCAGGTTTTGAATTGAAATACACAGTTTGTTAATTTACAACTTGAGAATACAATGGTAAATAAAACCTGAATATAAATTTAATTTATCCTAGGTTGGGAGCATACTTCAGTGCTAGAGTGCTTGCCTAGCGTGTGTAAGGTCCTGGGTTTTGTCCCCAGTGCCATAGATAATAACATTTGCTATTATTATTTAACTTGTCCAAAGTATTTTAAATATTTAAGTGGCACTTCCCAAGTAATCTCATGCTTTCTTTAAAATCTTTTATCATTGAAGATCTTGACCTACATTATAATTTCCACTGTATAAATTTGTTTAGGCAGTACTGGGGATTGAACTCATGTCCTCATGCCTGCTATGCAAGCAATCTACCACTGAGGTATATTCCCATCCCTTTTCTTTTGGTACTAGGGATTGAACCCAGGGATACTTAACCAATGATCTACATCCCCAGCCCTTTGTATATTTTATTTTCAAACAGGTTCTCAATAACTTCCTTAGAGCCTCACCAAGTTGCTGAAGCTCACTTTGAATTCACAATCCTCCTGTCTTAGCCTCTCAAGTCGCTGGCATGTGCCAACCATGTGCCACCATACCAGCCAGGCACCCAACCCTTTCTTTTAGAGAGAGAGGAACAGTGAGAGAAAGAGAAAGAGAGAATCAATTTTATTTAGTTTCTCAAGTGGCTTTCATTGTTCCAACACTTCACTGTGTACATGGTGCTGGGGTTCGAACCCATGTTCTTGCACATGCCAGGCAAGCAATATCACTATAAAGTCACCACTCCAGCCCCTACCAACCCTTTTTTTTAAATCACATTGTGAAACAAGGTCCAAGATGTCCATGCTAGCCTCAAACTTTGATATGCCTGCCTCAGTCTCCCAAGTAGCTGAGTTTACAAATGTATGTCTACTATACAAATTTAATGAGACAAACAACTAATATAAAAGGCAAAGTTGAACTAAAACAACACATTTTACATACTAATATGAAACATAATAACACAAGACTGTTCAAAATATTGAATGACACTCAAAATATTCTGAAAACATAATTTGAAGGGCTGAAGCAGTAGCTCAGCAGTTGGAATACTTGCCTAGCATGCACGAAGACCTAGGTTCAAACCCCAGCACCACATACACAACTAAGTATCAGACAAACAAAGGCCAGATGGAAAATAAATAAAATTGATTCTCTGTTTCTCTCTCATCCTCTCCCTCTCTCTTAAGACAAAAAACATGATTCTACCAATTTGTAGGATACCTACTAGCTAAGGTTTGAATACAATCAGTCTGTATCCAAAGATTCATGTGCTAAAAATTTGATCCCCAGTGTAATGGTATTCAGGTGGTAGGGCCTTTAATAAATACTGATTAGGTCTTTAAGGAGAATTAATGCTTTCTCTCAGAAGTGAGTTAGATATCACAGGACTGTACTCCTGCTCTTGTGAGACAGGTTTAACTACCAGTTATAAAACCAGTTCAGCTTTCTCTGCCTGGTCCCTTGCTTTCTCTCTTGCCACGTGACTGCTCTCTCTTACACATGCTCCTACTACGTGATACAACCTGCCTCCACAGAAGCCACTGCCAGTATCATAACTTGGATTTCCAAAACTATGAGCCAAATAAATCTTTTTACTTTATAAAGTACCGAGCCCCAGGTATTTTGTTATAGCAAAACAAAACGGACTAAAACAATCATGAATATGCTGAAAAACACCATGGACATGTAATCAACAAAATCCACAGCATAAGTCACTCAAAAGGCAAACAGACCAATTTCTTCACCAAATGAATCAGAAAAGAAAAATACAGAAGTTGAGGAGAACCTGTAGGTTAAAAAAAGATGCAAACAACATATCAATCAATGGCAATGTGTAGATCTTATTTGAACCAAGTTTTTCTAAACAGAAAAAACTTTTTAGATAGTATAACTATTAAACAATTAGAAATTTTACTACTTACTGCATAATTTATGTTAATAAAGAATTATTGAAAAAAGAATTATTGAGGGTTTTCAAGTGAGAAAATTTAAAAAGTTTCTCTAGAAACCCTATATTTCAGAAACACATAGTAAAATATTTATATCCAAAATGATACATCTGAGATTTATTTCAAAATAATCCAGGAAGGAGGAAAATAAATTGGAAATGTGAATACGGAAGGACTGGTTGACAGCTATTGGAAATTGTTAACGAGTACACAGGAACCTATTTTGTCTACTTTTGCTTATACTTGAAACTACCCATAATATTTTTAAAAGGTACATTAAGGGTCGGAGCAGTGGCTCAGCAGTTATGGCACTTGCCTGCCACGTGAAAGTAAGCAGGTTTAAACCCCAGCACCATGTACACAACCAAGTATCTGAGCAACGAAAGTTTCATGAAAAACTAAATAAAAATTGATTCTTTCTCTCTCACTGTCCCTCTCTCTTAAAAAAAAGGTACTTTATATACAAAAGTGCTATATTCTGAAACAATTTGATACTTTAATAAATAATGCTTTACTATTTCACACAATGTTTAAAAAAGATTTTCAATTAACATAATGTATCAGATTAATCACAAAAGCCAAGTCTTTGTACATGTAATCAAATACAAAATGTACTTGGCTTTCAAATACTCTTTTCAATAATCCTTATTTTCCATAAGTAAGAGATATAAGGTCATTTAATTTTAAAATCTGGCACTTAGTCTTTCTCACCAAAAAATGTTAAAAGCTGAATCTATCTTTGGAAATAAATATACAAGTTCTTAGAGAGTACATGAGTTATTTGAAACATGTAGTTCAGTACAATGTGAACAGAGTAGGTATACAGAAATATGTTGGTTTTAAAGCAATTCATCATGGAAATGAGATGCTATTTTAACCAACCTTCTTTTCCCCTCTCTCCAGAATAGTTGTAATATCTTCATCTGTTAGCTCACTTTCTTTAGAAGCAAAAACATGGGTGGCTCCATGACGTATCATTTGTAACATTTCCTCTTTTGCCAGCTTATTAGATTGCTGGTCAATGAGTCTTCCTAATAATAAAAATTGAAATTATATATATTCAATTAACTGTATTTCCAAGAAAGCACTATATAACAATTAAAATTAGACACTATTATATAAACAATACATTAAGCAGCTTTATAAAAAAACATTATAAATTTTAAACTTCTTTGTTTAATGAATAAGCTACAAGTTTTTCTCCTACCATAGATTCTTTTTCACTATAAATTTCCTTCCGTAAAATTCATTTAAAACCCAGGACAGAAACATATTTTGTGTGTCCAAATTTGTTTCTCAGATGAAACATTTGTAAAGAAAGATACCCTCTAATACATGTTTTAAAAAAATTTTTAAAGATAAATATTTTATCTGCTAAATAATACCCAGTAAATCAAAACACAGGCTATTGGCATTCTAACTATAAACTAGTAACATTCAACTACTCCATATATTGAATGCAAGGATTTCAATTAGGAAAACTTCAATTAGCATTTTTAACTGAATTTTTCTCTAAGTTTTCAAATTTTGGTCAATCTTTATTTCAAGTGATCTCCTTTGAAGGAAGCTGTATGTGTTTTAGCAAAAATCAGCTAATTAAGTTTATACATATAAATACCTTGTTGTATAACAATTGAATCAAGTCTTAGTTTTATCTCAGCTCTCTCTACAATCCTTTCTTCAACAGTGTTGTCAGTAATGAGACGGAATACACGGACTGGTTTCTTCTGACCAATTCGATGTGCTCGATCCTAATGGAAAGAGTGCTACTTTAAGATACTGGATACTCTCAAGAAAATTTAGAAAATAGCCATCATATGCTGTAAAATTCTGAAAAAAAATTAGTTCCTTATCTCTCTAGACTTACCACTTTTGAAAGGAGGATGACAAATGTTAAGAATATTGTAAGACCCCTGGGAACACAGAAATCTGCAAATATGATACCATACCACCATCAGGAAACTTCCAGAAGGACAGAATGCAAAGCACCTTTAAGATGAGGACAACAGAGAGCCAAAAAGTTCTGGATTGAGTTACTAAGTAACTTTAAACCACTGAACACAAACATCTTCCAGACTAACTAGAAATTAGGAACAAAGTAGTTAGCTAAGGGTTGCTATGTGATGGCAAGCCTGCTTTATCTCATCAGCAAGCAGTTCTTTCTGCTTACCAAGGCAATTCGGAAATATGCAGTAAAGGGTCATAAAAATTAATGGAAAAAATTAGTATCCTTATGCTACAGTGGTCTAGAATTGGTCCTGTGGTTTATAGTTGGTAAAAATGACAGGTAGTAACCTCTGGTAATGGAAAACATTGAGGGAGAGTGCTTCTAAAACACAGAAACTTATAGAGCAATAGGTAGAGCGAAAAAAGATCGAAGACACAATGTTCAAAACAGCCCTTATACTCAATATAAAATGCTACAGCCCAGTTCAATAAAGCACATTTAAAACACAGTACCTTACATATATTTAAAATCTTAAACTCCAACACTTAAATCCTGAAAGCCCTGCTGTACTCTAACACTTGTAAGGAAATAAAGTGGTACTGCCATTAGATTTAAATTTTTAGTTCCGTAACACTTTAACTTACTGGGGCTTGCTCCAACTTAATTATATAAAACATACAGTTTGATACCATGCTAAAGTTGTGATAATTATGCCACAGCATACTGATTTTAAAATACTGCATTGGTGAAATATTTTTCAATTCTCTATTATAAAAGGAAGGACTTATAAATTAAACCTCATTGGTATATGACTTTTCAGTGCTTCCAAAAACATAGTTCTATATCCCATTACTTCTTGGGATTTTGAATATGCAGCAAATCTGCATCTTTTTACTTCTGAAGTTATATTTCTTTATCTTACAATGTATGACACATTGACAGAAGTTGTAGGTGTAGTTCAATAAATGACAGTAAAATATCAATTAATGTCATAATGAAAGGTCAGAGAAACAGCTTCCTGAAGAAATATTTAAGTGTAAAATATTTTTTGGATGATGTCCTTAAGCACTACTTGTTTTTCTGGTATATATTCCTTTCATTCCTTTTTACCTTCTCTCTCCAAATGTTTTATGATGAAGGTTAAAATCCAACCTCCCCCAACTACGACATTAAAAATTAAATATATTTATAGCAGAATAATAATGAGAGATTGATTTTTAAATTCTTCAATTTTCAGAGAAGGGAAAAACCTGACATTTCTGTTTCATGATAAAAGACAAAACTGACACATAAATGTCATAGTTGGATTTTTGGTGTGTTTATTTTCCTTTGTTTTTTGCAATTATCACAGCAACTTTATTTTCCATTATGATCTAACTTCTACAAAGCTTCCCATAAATAATTATCCCTCAACGATAAATGACATGTGTCTTTCATAAACAACAATAGTATTCTGGAGCTATGATAAATTCCTGACTTTGAGCTGGTGATGTAAATTAGTAGAGTACCTGCCTAGCATGCACAAAGACCTGGTATCAATTCCCAGTACTTTCAAAATAAATAAATAAATTCCTGACATCATTAAAGATTACTAACCATAGCTTGGAGATCAACCTGTGGATTCCAGTCTGAATCATAGAGGATAACCACGTCAGCACTTGCCAAGTTAATTCCAAGACCTCCAGCCCTGGTACTCAGCATAAAGATGAATTTGCTACTATTAGGAGCATTAAAGGCCTCTATTGCTTCCTTTTTTAATGGACAAAGGAATAGAAAAAGAAAACAATCAAATTACAATACCAGAGTCTTGGGAAACAAACATTTTTAACATGGATACAAAAAATTTTTATACACTTTATAACAGTTTTTATAAATATACTTTATAACATTCCTTTGCTTTCAAAACTAGTTAAGCATGTTTCTAAATACTGTACTGTGGGAATGGCTATAGAAAATGTAGTATATAAATGAAGTTTCTAATCTCTAAAAGCTTATACCAATAGAAACAAACTTGAAATAATCATGTAGACAAAGTTAAGCAAGTAATAAACTGCATTATTTTAAAACAATACTGAAAATGTCCTAACTAACTGAAAACTGAAATATATGGTGGGGGGGAATGTCAGGAAACAACATAATTTCCATCAGCTTATGAAAATTAATAAAGGTGTAGCTTAGAACAACCAAGATAAAAAGTTTAGATATGGGAATGAGAGCAATAAATAAAGAGCAAGACGAGAAGATTTATGTAAGTATGACAACAAGGAATAAGTAAGTAATGAGGAAATTCAGAAAGGTAATTTCAAGGATAGTTACTACAGAATCTTAAAAATTAATGGGATGTTAATATCCTCTACATAAACATCTCATATAAGTTGGAAACACACTAAGATTCCAATGGAAAGATGAGCCAAAAGATGAACCAACAATTCACAGAACAATTACAAATGGATAAAAAAATGCAAGAATAGTGTTTAATCACACTAAAAATAAATGCAAACTAAAATAACAAAGTACTTTTTTTGAAGCTCAAAATGATAATAATCAATGCTGATGAGGGAGCAGTGAGACAGACACTCTCATACATTGCTACTGGGAGGGTAAATTGCCATAACCTCTCTAGAAATGTATGTTCATACCTATTGACCTAATAATTCCACTTCTAGGAATTTATCCTAAGAACGCAGAAATGTGCACATAGTTTTATGCATGAGGACTTTTACAATATCATTATTTAGAATAATGAAAAATTGAAAACAACCTAAACAATCAACAATAAGGGGATAAGTTTTTTATAGTACATCCATAGGATGAAATATTATCCTTAAATTCCTTTCATAATGGTTTTACTGACAGATAAGTAAAATGTAATGTAGAGTAAAAAGAATCAGGTTAGTTAGGTTTATGTATAATATATATATATATATATATATATATATATATATATATAGTGTGTGTGTGATATCAATTATTTAGATGTAACATATAGTTATAAAAAGGTTGGTCAGAAATGCTTTATTTTCCAAAATTTCCTTCAGAATTCATATATTACACATATAATCACAAAATGCAGGAAGTTATTTTTTTACAGAGGAATGGGATGCCATGGTCAAAGTTGTAGACAGAGGTGACTCCTGCTATCAGTCAGTAGAACAAGTAAAAAGGGCATTATAGAAAGTAGCATGGTGTACTGAGGAGAGTACCTTAGTGGAGAGGAAAAAGGAAAATCCTGGGTGTGAATCACAACTCTACCATTTATTGTGATTCTGATCAAGTATTTAACCTCCTTGCAACATAGTTTCACATGAAGAAAAGTATGCCAATACTTCACCTGGGTAGCTGGGAGAATTCAATTGGACCTCTAAGTTGCCTAGCTTATAGCAGTTGCTTGACAAATGTTTGTGCCATCCCCCATAAAAATGAGGAAGACACTGCAGACTGGTACAGCCACTCTGGAAAGTAGTTTGGAAACTCCTCAAAAAATTAGGGTTGGGTCCACCATATGACCCACCTATCCCTCTTCTAGATATTTTCCCAGAGGAGTTAAAATCAACACATTACAGCATCACAGCAAAAACTATGTTCATAGCACCTCAATTTACAATAGCTAAATTATGGAACCAACCCAGATATCCCTCAGTGGATGAATAGATCTGAAAACTGTGGCATATATATACAATGGAGTTCTACTCAGCTATCAAAAACAACAATTACCATGGCTTTTGCAGGAAAATGGATGGAAACTGAAAAAATCATGCTGAGCTTAATAAGCCAAACCCAAAGACTTAAGGGTCGAACATGAACTCTTATTTACATAAGCTAAAGTAAAACCAAGGATAGGGTGAAAGTTAAAAAAGTTTATTTACTAGACACACTAAATTCAAAGGATCACATAATCTGGGAGAACTATAGCCATTAAGGGGGGAAGAAAATAGGGATGATGGAGAGGGAGGTAAAAGGGTGGTTATTAAATCTGTATGGTACACTTGACTCCCCTGAGAAGCCGAATAACACTCAAGCAGGCATTTAAATCTTGAAATTTAAAAAATTAATATACATGTACATGGACATTTATATATGTAATAGGGGAAATTACAATGGAGACAAGACAGTGGAGAGGGGGCAAAGCAGGGGAGAAGCTGGATAAAGATCATGCTCAAGTTACATTATCATTACATATGGATGTGTAGCAATGAACCCCTCCAATATGTAAGAACTTGCTGAATAAAAAAAGAATCACATTGCATCTCTGCCATCACACATTCTATTAGTACGTATGAATTTGTCAATAATTGATTATTTTTATTATAAAAATGGCAAATTCACATACTTTAATCAAATTTAAAAAGTTATGAGGAAAATAAAGTGAGGAGGACAATTAAGTCACAGGGTGACCAGAGGCTCAACTACCTGAACTTATAATGGAGAAAACACAAATCTGAGAATTACTGGCAAAAATTATTCTTCACAGCTGGCACACAATCAGCGTAAGGAATCAAAAGTTGTCTTCCTGTTCTCATTAGGAAAAAAAATCAAATTATGGTAAGGATAACAACATAATAGAAAAGCAGGGCATTTCAAAGACAAAAATGAGAATCTCTGACTTTGCTACATTTAAATTCAATATACGTAATTCAAAGTCTCTGAAAGGAGAAAATTATTTGAAATTTTAAAAAACCACATTTTGGTAACAGAGAGATTGGTCTGAAGTACAAATTGGCTCCTTGAGGTCAAAATTTACCTATTATTCTGCCTTGGTATCCTCTTCATTACTGCAAGAAAGACCATCTTTTTTAAGAGAGAGA
>PVKS010044417.1:0-14304 GCA_004027875.1 Aplodontia rufa
ATTCTAATGAGTAAGATGAAATTGCAGTGTAGTTTTGACTCGCATTTACCTGATTGTTAAAGATGTTGAACAATTTTCATGCGTGTTGGCTATTTGCATTTCCTCTTTTAAGAGTGTCTGTTTAGTCCATTTTCCCATTTGTTAAGTGGGGTTTTTAGTGTCAAGTTTTATGAGTTCTGCGTATATTTTGGATAGTAATCCTCTATCAGAAGAGTAGCTAGCAAAGATTTTCTCCCATTCTATAAGGCTCTTTTCTTGCTCCTGTTTCCTTTGCTATGCTGAAACTTTTTAATTCGATGCCATCTCATTTATTAATTCTTGGTATTATTTTCTGAGCTTTAGAAAAACTACTGAAAAAGTTGTTGCTTATGTCTATATATTGCAATGTGAAACCTAGGATTCTGTGAAAAAAAATCACATAGCTTCTGGTCTGATTACTAGGTTTTTGGTCCATATATTGAATATGAGTGTTGAGAGTGGACATTCTCATCTTGTTCCATATTTTAAATGGAATGTTTTCAGTGTTTCCCCACTGACTATGAGGTTGGCTTTGGGTTTTTCACACATAGCCTTTACAAGGTTGAGGTAAGCTCCTTCTATTCCTAATTTCTTAGTGTTTTATCATGAATGGGTGCTGAATATTGTTGAAGGCTTTTATGCATATTTTGAGATGACTGTGATTTTTTCATTAATTCTACATATGTGGTGAATTATATTTATTGATTTGCATATGTTAAACCATCCTTACAACCCTGGAATAAAACTTACTTAGTCATGATGTACAATCTTTTTAATATACTGTTGAATATAATTTGCTAATATTTTATTAAGGACTTTTGCATCTAAGTACATCTGGGATACTGATCTGTTGCTTTCTCCCCTTAATGTGTCCTTATCTGATTTGAGAATGAGGCTTCATAGAATTAATTTGAAAGTGTTCCATCCCTATCTATTTCATGGAATAATTTGAGAAATATTGACATGAGTTCTTTAAAGATTTAGTAGAATTCTGCTGAGAATTCATCTGGTCCTTTGTTGGAAGGCATCTTATTACTGCTTCTATCTCATTGCTAGTTTCTGGTCTGTTTAGGTTTTCTGTTCTCTTTTGATCTGTCAATTTTGGTATGTCATGCAAGTCTAGAAAAACATCCATTTGGCAGGATATATATATATATATATATATATATATATATATATATATATATATATGTAGCTGTTTCCTCTAGGTTTTCCAATTCATTGGAGTATAAGTTTCCAAAATGAACGCTAATGATCTTCTCAATTTCTATTATGTCTGTGATGATTGCTCTTTTTTCTTCTCTAACATCATTAATGTGTATCTTTTCTTTTTCTTTTGGATATGTTGGCTAAAGATTTCTTTGACTTCTCAAAGGTAAATGAAATTTTTGTTTCATTGATCCTTTGTACTTTCTTTTTCTCTATTTCATTGATTTATGATCTGATCTTGACTATTTTCTTCTTTCAACTGGTTTTAGAATTGGTTTGCTCTTTTTTTTTTTTTGAAGAATCTTGAAACTCATTATTAAGTTATTTATTTCAGACCTTTCTGATTTTCTCATGTAGACACTTAGAGCTATAAACTTTCCTCTTAGCACCACCTTCATAGTGTCCCAGAGGTTCTGGTATGTTATATCACTATTCTCATTTGATTCTAAGAATTATTAATTTCTCCTCTGATTTGTTCTATCACCAAATCATCATTCAGAAGTGTCTTGTTCAATCTCAATGTGCTTAAAGAGTTTTTGTAGGATTTTTTGTGGGGTGGTATTGATTTGTAATTTCATTCCACTATGATGCAAGGAATTATATCATTTTTTTAATTTGCTAATAGTTGCTTTGTGACCTAAAATATGATGTATTTTGGAGGTTTTATGAGTAGCTGGGAGGAAGGTCAACTTGACTCTTGTTGGATAAAATATTCTATACTTGTCTGTTAAGTTCACTTGATTTATAATTTTTTTTTAGGCCTAAGATTCCTTACTGAATGTCTGTCTTAATGATTTATCTATTGGTGAAAGAGGTATGTTTAAATCACCCAGTATTATGGTGCTGGGATCTATCTGAACCTTTAAGTCAAGTACTGTCTGTTGTTGTAAATAGGTGCACCAATATTTGGATTATGAATATCTACTGTTGTTGTATCTTTCTATTGGATTGTTCCCTTTATAAATATGAAGTGACCTTATTTGTTTCTTCTGATTATTTTTGCCTTGAAGTATGTTTTGTTGAACATGAGAGTAGCTACTCTCACTTGTTTTGGGCACCATTTGCATGGTATATCAATTTCCATCCTTTCAATTTCAGTCTGTGGCTGTCTTTACCTGTAAGGTGAGTCTCTTGCAACTTGTTTTTTACACCACTCTGCCTGCCTGTCTTCTAATTTGGAAGTTGAGAACACTTACACTCAGTAGTATTTGGAGAAATGTTTATTAATTCCTGACATTTTGATTTATTTCTATTGTTTCCTTTGGTCTTGTTTCTCATTTGCTTAGCTACTCTTCAAAACAGATGGGTCCATTTGCAAGCACTGAGGTTTTTTTTTTTTTTTTTTTTCTTCTTCTGTGTGGAATGTTTAATTATTTTCTGTGGTGCTGGCTTAATAGTCATGAATTCTTTCAATTTCTGCTTATCTTGTAAGGTTTTTATGTCTTCTTTATTTCTAAAGTATAGTTCTGCTGGATATAGCAGTCTTGGTTGACAATTACCCCTCCTGAATTGTAGAGCTTGTGTTAAGAAATCAGAAGCTTTTCTTACTGGATTGCCTCTAAATGTGACCTGACAGTTGTCTCTTGAGGCTTTTAAAATTCTATCATTGTTCATTCACTATGTTAGGTATTTTAATTACAATGTGTATGGAGAGATTCTTTTTTGATCTTGTCTATATGGGTTCTGAATGCCTCCTATATTTGGTTGTTTATTTCATTGTCAATGTTTGGAAATTTTTCTGTTATTCGTTCTTTGAAGAGGTTCTACATGCTATTTGCCTGCATTTCATGACCCTCCTCAATTCCAGTGATTCTTAAATTGGGTCTATAATGTTGTCTCAGAGTTTTTGTATATTCTGCTCATGGTTACTTATTTTCTTTTCTGTAATACCATTGGAATGTTCAAGGCTGGCACTGTCTTTCTGTTCTGAAATTCTGTTTTCATCATGGTCCACTGTATTATACATTCAACAAAATATTTTATTTGATTTATTGTCTTTCTTTTCCAAGATTTATTTCTTTTTAAATATCTCTCTTTATTGAATTTCTCATTTATAACCTTTACTAACTTCCTTAATTCATTCAGTTGCTTTCCTGTGTTCTCTTGGAAATCAATCATTCTTCTCAATACATTTTCCAGTATTTCATTCACTTTGATATCTTTGGAGTCAGTTGCTGGTGAATTATGAACTTTAGGAAGTGTCATATTACCTTATTTTTTTCATATTTTTTGTATTCCTGTGTTGGCTTTTATGCACCTGTTTGGATGGATTTGTCTTCTTCTCTTACATGTGGGCCTTTTAGGGTACAGTCATCTCTTGCAAAAGCGTTCTGGGATATTAGATTGTGGTGAATTTTTCAATGTTTCCAAATTAGTTTCATAATATAGTTCCCCTGCTAGTTCTTCAGTGATGATAAGTGTATTTTAATAAAGCATATGTTGTGTTAGCGGTTGAGGATTCCACTTCTACTGTCTGTTTCAGAAGAGTTGGATTTTTCTTGTAGAGCTGGTAATTGTGTTGTATAAAGCAGGTTATATGGGGTACACCTGCTGTGATTGCTTTTATTCCCTTAACATCTCCATATATTGTAAAGGGGATGGATCTAGGTTGAGACTCCTTGTAGATATGAGTTCCACAGCCTGTGTGTTAATTTTCTGTTTTTTCTTATAGGACTGGATGCCAATAAGTGGAACCTAAGGCCTGCTCCCCACCATTCCTACTTGGGTCCTGGTCTAAACTCTGGGGTTTTGCCTCTACTGTTCTTTGTATTAGTATTGCTGAAGTTTGAGAATGGTTAGTTTGTGTGTGGAGCAAGGTGTGCTGTCTCTTGGCTGAGTTCAGCTCAGTAGCAGTCTCTACCCTGTAAACTTGTAGTGTCCCTGTAAATTATCAGCAGTTCACAGTAAAGGGGGAAACAAACAAGAGTGACAACAAAAGCAAAAACTTATACAGCATTAAAATGAATACTCACAGTAATTGTCACATAAAAAGGGATGACAGGGTCGGCAGTTGCCAACAGCAAAAACAGTAAGTGGCCATGAACTAGATCTGGCATTAAAGTAAGCAGCAGGTGTCAACTATACCATCCACAGCACTACCTGCAACCATGTGAACAGTGGGGGCACGAGTTACACAAACCACACAGTTCTGCAATACAATAAAAATACAGTTCATTAAGAGAAAAGAAAATGTGATGGGAAGGGAAAAGAAAGTTTAGAGTGTTCAATGTGTGAACAGAAAAAGCCAGAGAGATGTAGCAAGTGATGGCTATAAAGAAGAAGGAGAAAAATAAAAGGAACACAGTACAAATACAGACAGAAAGAGAGAATAAGGATATTTGGCTATTAGACAGAGAAGAAAGAGGAGAAAGAGTAAGGAGAAACAAAATCACAATATTATAAACAAAAAATCTAAGTATCAACAGACAAGACAAAGAAAAATGACAATCTTTAAAAAATGTTAAAAATTAGAAAAGTAAGTATTGTGCGTGTGTGTTTGTACCAATCAACAGAGCAGGAAAGCTGTCTCCCCTCCAACACACACACACACACACACACACACGAGGAAAACAGATTCTTAATAAAAAATGAGTTTCTCCACTAGGTGGTCAGAACTGTTGACAAGGATGATCACTGTGTATGCCTGACTGTCCTTTCTATTTCTTCTTGGGCCCTGAGAGAGAGCAAGCTTTGCGGATTGTGAAACCCTTCTTCTTTTTGTGTTGTTTACTGAGCTATCAACTGCAGTGGCCTAAAACTGAAGCTTGTTGAAATAACTTTTCCCTCCCCTCCCCTCCTCTCCCTTCTCTTCTCTTCTCTTCTCTTCTCTTCACTTCAGGAAAGGTAGGATGGCATGGGAAGTACGGTCAATTGGATTTTTTTTTTTCCAGACAGACTAGATCAATGTTCTCTCAGGGAAGGATTGCTGCAAAATTCTAAATGGAGAATTCTGTCAGAACTTAGCTGTTATCAGGCCTTTGGGACTTTTGGGGGTAGTATCTGTCTAAAAAGATTAGATTAATACATTCCTAGGGCTGGGCAGATGTCAATGTCTGTTGGGAGTGTGGATCTCAGGAATCTCCTGAGAATTCTACTCTTAGGGTGGGGGAGCCAAACCACCACAGGTCTCTCACACTCTGTCACCCACAAATACAGCCTTCCAAGGTTCAGTCCCCAAGTACAATCATGCCTGCCTGTTCAGTTTCCTGACCCCCTTCAGCTAATCACATGAGCCCCGGGCTCAAAGAGCAAGTGAATTTCACTCCCCTTCATATCTGACGTGAATCCCCCTGGGTCCAATCTTCTCTTTGCTCACTTCACTCACATTATGCTGGTACATCCTAAGCAACACGGTAGGCACTTGCTGGGACAGTATGCCCATGTTTGCTATGATCTCCTGGGCTCCCACAGCAGCAAGCTGCAATGTGACTCCAGATGGCTCCCACTGCGTCTTCCTGCTTGCCAGCTGAGGAACACCAGCTCACGATGCTGCCGTTATCAGCGAAGTTCAGGCTGCTTTTCTGTTCTCTGGTTTTTCTGGGTCAAACTGCTGTTTCTGTTGTCCCTCCCCACTGGAGTGAGCCAGCACCACTGCTGCAACTAGCTTTGCTCCAATGATCAATGCACCCACATTCCGAGTCTCTAAGAGACTGATGGTCTGATACTGAATTTCAGCGAATTCACCCACCTCATTGAGAAGCGGTACTCCAACTGCTTGAATCCTGAGTCAAGGAGCAACCGGAAATTCAATATCCTCTAATACGCCATCTTGAATCTTTCCAGTTAGGTCTTCTTTTCTGAGGCTATTTCTTACTTCTGAAATCTTTTGGATTTGAAATCCTATGATTAGGGGCTGGAGCGGTGGCTCAGTGGTTTCGGTGCTTGCCTGGCAAGCACGAGGACCCGGGTTCAAACCCCAGCACCACATACACAACTGAGTGTTGGAGCAACTAAGGCCATGCGAAAAAACTAAATAAAGTTGTTTCTCTCTTTCTCTGTCTCTCTCACTGTCCCTCTCTCTTAAAAAAAAAAAAGAAAAGAAAAGAAATCCTATGATTAGGAAGTTATATTTTGTTTTCTAATCTAACCTAAAATGTCAAGGCTTATTTACTCTAAATTCAGTTAGAAAGCTGAATAATTCTTTAGTTCATCTATCTTTTCCTATATTTTATATTTAACTACAGAAACAACTGGCCTACTCACGTTTTCAACATTGTCTGAAACAGATCCATGAGTTCACTAGGTACAACTATACTTTTCCATGTCATGTCGTGTTATGGTTTGGATGAAAGGTCCCATAAAAGCTTGTGTGAGACAATCCTGGAAGGTGGAGGTGAAATGATTGAGTTATGAGAGCCTTAACTCAGTGAGATAATCCCCTGAAAGGGATTAACTGGTAACTAAGATGGTAGGTGGGGCTGGAGGAGGTGGGTCATTGGGGGTGTGCCTTTGGGTATATATTTTGAATCCGGTGTGGTGTCTCCATCTGCTCCCTGGAGCCATGCTTTCTGACATGATGTTCAGCCTCACCTCAAGTCCCAAGGAATGGAGCCAATCTTCTTTGTACTAAGACCTCTGAAACTGTGAGTCCCTAAATAAACTGTTCCTCATACAGTTGCGCTTGTCAGGTCCATTGGTCACAGCAGCAAAAGTTTACCATAACATGCAGGCAACAGTTTTGCTAAACAAACCATTACAGCTGACCTACTTGGGCCCTGTAAAAGGGTCTTCAAATGCCCTTGACTTCCCATTTTAGAGTGAGAGTTAACTCCCCGAAACAGTAGACGTCTAAGCTCTGTTTATACCCCTTCTCCCACGTACCTTATTTTTTCCCATATTTTTTAATTGGTGCATTATAGTTGTACACGGGCTCCCATGTACCTTTCAAGCTTATTCTCATGGCAATCCTAATAAAAGCAGGACAATTTGTCAACAGTGCTCCTGCCTGGGACAGCCTGCAAAGAATGTGCAGCTATATTCCAGATCCACCTGCTTTTCTTCCATGAGGTTCACATTGCACCAAGTGGTGTTTACAAAAGTTCCTTGTCCATTACCCTCACATGGTCAAAATTTGACCTCAAGATTTTGGGCTATTTAGGTGTCATTTGTGTCTGCTTTCATATTTACTTGAAATATCTTTAACTTCTTTTTATTTTTACATTTTTGTAAATGTATCATTCACAGAAGACTTAAAAAATGCGTGAAGATAGCATGAAAGTTAAAGTAGAATCTGAGTGTGCAAAGAGTGAAAGGATAAGGAAAGCTTATAACTCCCCTTCCTAGGCAGCAGTCAACTTGGACAACTGAGGATCCAATCAGAACCCTTGACTGCTGGGAGTACACTGCAGACCCCAAGTGATAATGTGGAGGTGAGCTTTGTAATGCCTATCAGGCATGTGTAAGTTTAGAAACCAATTTCTTTGATCAGTTGAATTTACTGAAAACTTCCTAAGCCACAATTATTGTAGAGATATAATGTCTACAAAACAAATTCTCCAAAACACAAATGAATTGTAGTTCTTGTGTTCTCTTGGAAAGGATCTACCTGCCCTTCCATGCCTCTATGCAGCTCCACCTTATCTGCAACACCCAGTACACAAGTGAAGCTCACTGGGCTCAGGTGGAAGGCCAGATGGCAGCAAATATCTGATGCTTTTGGAAACTATATTTAGTGATGTTGACTGGGGACTAGGGATGAATAACTGATAACAATAGGAAAACTATAGGTTGATTTCTGTGATAATTGGCAGTTTTTTTATTAGAAGTATATAGAGATACAATTGAGGGGGAAACATTATCAAACCAACAATAATCAATGTATATATACTTTGTTATCCAAGGGTAATGCCAAAACATGGATGACCACCTTGGTATCTTCTACTGAATGTTTAAAGCCAACGCAATATGGCTTTTATTTTCATTCCCTTGATGATGAATCATGTTGAGCATCTTTTTATGTGCTTATTATTTATTGCCAAAATACCCTTTTGTAAAAATTTTTTAAACGCACATTTTTTAAAAATTTGGGTTACATTTTGTTAAGCTGTAAGAGTTCTTTATGTTCTAGATATATTCTAGATATAAGTTCTATGTCAGAAATATGCATTATAAATAATTCCTCCCTGACTATGGCTTATCGTTTTATTTTCCTTATGGTGTCTTTCAAGAGCAGGACTTTTTTTTAAGCAATTTTCATTTAGTTTTTCATGTGACTTATGTGACTTTCATTTGTCGGACACTTCGGGTTTTTTGTTGTTTTTGTTTTTTATATGCGGTGCTGGAGTTGAACTCGTATACTTGCGCATGTCAGGCAAACGCTGCAACTGCCGAGCCACCGCTTTCCTGCAATGGCAGATGTGGCAGATACTAGGTGACTTGTCGGTGGGTAAGACACACAGCATGGCACTGTGGGACAAAGGGGTTATTCATATCAGGAAGGATGGAGCCACAAGTATGTGAGATTTCATCACGCTACCCAGAACACTGCACAATTTAAAACTTAAACATTATTTATTTCTGGAGTTTTCTTCTTAACAATTTTGAAGCACAGTTGACTAACAGCAACTGAAAACCACAGAAAGCAGAACTGCAGATAAGGGGGGATCACTATACTGTTAAGTGAAAAGCTGTGAATTAACATACATATAAACACACATGTATACACCACATCACCTAAATTTTGAAAACATTTAAAAAATAATTATATGAGTATTTATTTAAATTATTTAAAATATTAACAGTACTTACATCTAGATAGAACATATAATGATAGGAATTCTTTTTTTCATTTTTCACTTTTTTTAAATACTTCATGCATCTTCCAGATTGGCTAACGTGAGGAAAGATTTTTTTTCCCTGGGAATCTATACTCATTTTCACAACTTTTGCCTCTTTTTCATTTTTGATTGCAAACATTGAGAGCTCCAAAAGTGGTGGCTCTAGGGCAAGGATGTGCGTAAATTTGTGGTGCCACTGTTTCTAGATCTGAAGCAGTTCACTACAGGGTGCTGTTGGAACACGGTGGGAAGCAACGGCAGGGTCTTACTTAAGACTCAGGAATTCAAGTGGGCCTAACAATAAAGACTCATAACCTAAGAAGTGAGGACATATTCCTATTTATTGTAATCATTAAATAACCAAGCCTAAAAAGTTAAAAACATAAAATCACTTTAAAAATTAAAATATAGTGAAAATGTGTAAAGTAAGTGCATAATTGAAGGTAATTAACTGTGCATCACCAAAGGATATAAATATAGGATATTTATGAAACTCTTTAGAAACGTAACATCAGTTTTTTGGAGCAAAGTCTGAAATTTGTCTTAAAATTTGTTTATAAATTTTCAGAAAAAAGAATGAAGTGGTAAATAACAGCTCCACCCAACTTATAATTGTCCTAAAGAGGATGATCCTGTATCATTTCTTGCTTGTCTTTTCTAATACCCATTCAATCACCTAGGGGGAGAAAAAATATGATCATGGTACAGCTCTATTGAAAATAAAAGTGGTAGAAAATACATTACAGAAACTTCAGAAGAATATAGCAGAAAATTTAGAAGTAACATATCCTAACATTTTAACTAAAGAACACTTTTGCTGAACTTCCAATGTTGAGCACAACATTGTCTTTATTAGACAAAATTAAGATTCTGCTCCATTGTTTCCTTTTATTTCAAAAAGTGCTTTCAATGGGTCACAAAGAAGATATTAAACCAAACTTTGAAAACATCTAATCAAAATGGATTACTTTTTTTCGTTTTCTTTCTTAATATCATTTTAGAAACTCTTCTGTTAACAAAGAAACCTATTAATACTATTAAATACTTTGCCTGAATAAGCCTGTTCTTTAGTGCCTTAAAAGTTTTCAAGGGATGGAGCTGCAAACATCATCACCAATTCTTACTGCATATCTAATAGCAGCACAGCAACCCTGAAATAAAGTACTGATTTAACTGGATGTAATTTCTTGGGAATAATTTACCTGTGTAGCATTGTTGTTTGCAGTCTTCTTCATTTCTTGAAACAGACCCCTTGAAGTCTTAAGATCCTAAATATTAACAAAATACATCATTTTGCAATTTGTACATTAAGTTACATAAAATAACTCATTATTAAGTAAGCTCAAGATTATCCTAAATATTCTACATGTATGAATTCAATTAGGAAAAAAATGAACAAAAATCAAAGTAATATATGATAATTTACCTCTATTCTAAAGTAAAAAAATACCCTAGCCAAATACATATGCATATACCTAAAATCAGGTCACTCATATCTCACATTCCCAATAGTACAAACCTGATCTAAGCCGGCCTCATCCTCTACCACGAAAATTCAGTAATGCCTCCTTACTTGGAAAATGAATACACGGTTTATATTTGTTTTCAGGTAACATGCTTTTTTTCCCCCTTTTTCTTCTTTTTGATGATTTCATTCCACCACATAATGGATGACATAGGAAAGAAAACTGAAGTCTGATTTCTTCAAATTGAATGACTATCAAATTTTACTTTTTAGTAAAAAATGATCTAATTGTATGAAAAAAGAAAAGAAGAGTAATCCTTCACTGCATCTCCAAGGTCTGCTTCACAGAGGCAGCCACTTCTGACTCTTAGCTGTTCCTCTTCCTTCACCTCCAGGTTTCCACTTTATACGCTTGGGCTGCAACTTGGTCACTGGGTAATTTCAGATGGCGACCAATGATACCAGTGATAGTTACGGGTCATGGATCCAGGTCTCGTACATACCGGAACACCCCTTCCTCTCAGTAACAGCTCACCATTTTCAATGGGTAAACAGTCGGTGACTGTGTCATAATATCGAGGTAAACACTGTTTGGTGCTGGGATAATTAGTGTAATGTGGTTTTAAGGTCTCTACCCAACATTCTACTTTTCCTATGGTGAAACTACCTGCTTAATTTTTTCACTTGCTTAGTTTTACACATATCTAATTCTGAGTATTTCCCTCACAATGAACTAATTATAAGTAAAGCAAAGATTTTTAAAAGATTGAAGTATAATAAAAAATGTCTTGGTTCAGCTTTTTTCTTTTTTATTTATTTTTTAGAACTTTCTACCATAGCCTGTGCTAATTTGGTCTAGTTGCTCACTAGGTCTGGTCCTATTAGGATCTGTTTTCTTTATTCTAGGTGAATTTTTGTTTTACTTCTTGATTCATCCCATACCCACTAAACTTCATCTTCTAGACGATTCTACTATATATACATATACATGTATATGTGTATGTGTGTGTGTGTGTGTGTGTGTGTGTGTGTGTGTGTGTGTATAGCCTTTATTGAATTCCCCCATTTAATTGAATTCTAGATTAGGTATAAAGTACTAGGTAAATCACTTTCCCTCAGAATTTGAAAGTACTTTTATATTGTCTTTTAACATACAATGAACTCTGAGAGCCCAATGCCATTCTGATTCATTATATGCAAATTACACCTTTCCTGGGAATCTTTTAGAAAATGTTCTCTTGATCCTAAAAGGTGTGAAATTCCACATGGTGCTAGAGATTCCATTCACTGGGGAGGCCAAGCTGAGTCCCTGTTCCAGAAGGAGGCTTGAGTCCTTCAGTACTTGGTTATATTTTTAATGATTTTCTCTCCTCTAGTCTCTATTTTTGAAACTTGTTAGCACACTGGATTTTCTGGATTAATATTCTATATTCTTAACTTCTTTTCAATATTTTTCTCCTTTGGTTCTAAATTCTGATAAATTTTTTTCAACAGTGCAGTCTGTCTATTAAATTGATTTTATTATGTTTTTTAAATTTTAAGGAGCTTTTGTGTTCTATGCATTTCTTGGAAACAGCATGTTGTTCCAGCTTTGTGGATACAATTACCTCCTTTCTAAGAAAACTACAGGCTTCTGTGAAGGCTTCTTCCACCTTCTGTTCATTCAGAGTTCCCTCTACTCCCTTTGCGTTTTCTCATCACTTGTGTTAGCAGCTTTCTACAAAGTCTGCTAATCCCCGAATATCCAGACGCTAAAAGTACGGAAGCCCTGTCTGCACAGGGCTTGGTCATTTATGGCTTCATGAAGGTAGGCGACAAGGTGGCCAGTTGGCTTTTCACTGCAGTCACTAACATTTCCTCTAGAGACCATTTCCAGTACTGTCAGGGAGATGGGGAGAGAACTGAGTAACAAGGGCACCTGCAGAAGCTGGAATCTTCCCAGTCCACTTTGCAGATCTTCATTTCCTTCGTTTTTCCCACCTGACATTCTGCTCATGCTTCTCATGGTACCTGGCTCCTCAGCTCTGGAGTCCCTCAGAGATTCTGCCTGCTATTCTTGTGTGGCTCCTGCTGGCACTCCACGAGGTAGGCATCTAGATGATAACTTCTTTTATTCTGCTCCATGCTCCAAGCTCTTTTTCTTGTTCAACAAGGTACTTTTCTACAGTTGTTTTTTTTTAATCTATTCATCTGCTTTTTTTTTTTTTTGTAGTAATAATGTTCTTGGGAAATTTTAGAAAGAATGGAAACCGACTGCCTGTGATCAATGTGAAATTTGAACTAGAAATCCACATATAACTGTCATTCAAATCAGCAACTCAAAGACTGGAGAAAATTTAACACCATCAAAATTTTACAAAACTGGTACATGAGTCGCTTTATCTGTCCAATATCATAGAACTAGTCGAAGTTGAATCCAAAATTAGAAACTGAGTGTTTTGACATTCAGTGCTGTAATCTTTTCGCTATGTATTGTAATGAAACTACTAATTAATCTAACTACAAAGTAATATTTGAAGCTTCAATTTAAGAAAAAGACTTGTTATGGGAAATACTGAGGACTCCATTTAAAACTGTAGCTTTTAGAGGAGGAAGATGGTGAGCTGAAGGGAGGCAGCTTTTACTGAGGCTCCAAGACTGATTGGGAAAATCCCAGCTCATCTTCAGTTTTTCGATGTGCACTTTGGGGATTGTATTTTTTGAAATCCCAGAGCTAGTTTGTGTAGTATTTCTGAGGAGCAGAGACCTGGGAGAAGCATGTGGAGAAAAAGAGGGATTTATTTCCATCCTGCATCAGCTTCGCTGCCCTTGTTTATATTTTTCCAGTGGCAGCTATGGCAGCAGGGTGGTGGCAGCCAGTGAGCAGGGGAGGAGTGAGCGAGTCTAGGAACCCCTGCTTTATAAAAACAGAGCATTGGGTGAGTACATGTGCAGATGCACCCCCAGCTCATACACTGCATCTGGCAAGAACTATCTTTGGAAGCTACCCACAGAGGTGTCTAGCACGGAGCAGGCTGCCTGGGAGCCGAGCCTCTCCCAGCGAGTCACCATTTAAATAGCGACGAGACAGGCACTCTCTGGGTCCTCAGAGCAAGCTCTGAAAGTTGCTTCTGGAGATGGTCACTGATCACAGATTGAACCAGCCTGGGACAGGCCCAGTCTCCACCTTGCTTAGAGGGACTGGGGTTTGTGGAGTAAAGGGGAGCATTTCTCAGCCCTGTCCTCCCCCACCCCAGCCAGAAGGATCAGGTGACAAGTTAAAGGCTCTGAGTCTTCTGCCACAAGAGACAGTGTCTGCAACTTCCAGCAGAGGGAGGATAGAAAACATCTCACACTCCCTGTGCATTAAGGCCACAAAGCCCTATGACTTCTGATTTTCAGATCCCCTGGGAGGCTGGCAAAGTTCAGAGCATTCCAGATTCCACCCTCTTCACTGGAATCCCCTCTCGGAAATCCCAGGAGACTGAGGAAATCCCTGTCCTCTTCGTGAGATCACATAATTACAGACTGAGAGACCTTGATATTGAAGCCTAAATGGACAATGAACATCTCCTATCAAGGGGCTCAGAGACACTCTTACTGTCTATAGTTCAAAGTTTTCATTAAAACATTTTTTACTTTTTATCTGGTTTTGTGTATATATATATATACATATATATATATATATATACACATATATATATGTATATATTTTTTTCTTTCCATTTTTTTCCTTTCTCCTTCTTTCTTCTTTTTTCTCCTGTTCTCGACATGTATTGCTGCAATAACTGGAAAAGTTGATCAGTTCATGGATATATAAAAATACTACCTGTTTTGATTATCCTATTCTTTTGTTTT
>PVKS010044418.1:0-14335 GCA_004027875.1 Aplodontia rufa
TTCACCAAATGAATCCCATGCTAACCATGTAATAATTACTCAACTATCTTGGTTTGGGGGCATTTTTGTGTGTATGTGTGCCTCAATATTAGAATGACTTAGTCTTGGTAAGTTAAAATTTGTAGAAATGTATTGGTAGAACTTCTAGAGGCTAACAAGACCAATAGCATTTTGGTGGCATCATTCAAGAACCCTCTTACTGTTCCAACACATGGTGGAGGGGATAAGCATGACCCAAAGCAAGAAGTAGTCAATTGTGTCCTTTCATAATGGCAGCAATCCAACCCATGAAGGTGAAGCCCTCATGTGTAGACACTCTCAATACTGTTATGCTGGCAAGGGCATTTCGAACTGTGATTGGAAAGGGAACAAACATTTAAACCATAACACTGGCCTTACACAACCCTCAGCCTTCCTCAACTCTGGGCTCCCAGGAGATATTCCCAATATTCCCAAACCTTTTATTTATTTTTTAAAACAGGTTAAGTAACTAACAGATTCTTAGTGACAAACTAAAGACAAGAATCTCGGTGTCCTAATTACATACTTTAATATACATTCACTCATTATTTTATTTTTTAATGAAGGCAAATGATAAACATTGCACTGGAAGGAATACAGAGAAAATCTGTCTTCCCCTTCCTGAGAAATTTTGTTACTAACCTAATTACAAATTAGAAACCATTTATTCATTGCCTTTAGGAAAAATTTCCTGAAATAGATGTAAGCTAATTATCATATTTAATTAGTGATATGCTAGTTTTCTGAATAAGAAGACTGCACACTGTATTTTGTCCTAAACATTAACTGTATTCTGAGTTATATTGATCTATATTCATTAACTCTGTATTTAGATAATCTAATTTTCAACATACTAAATATATAGTAAGATAAATTCAATAATATTCTTAAAAATTAACTTTATAAATTAAAAGTTCATAATATATAAGAAGATTTGTTAGGTATATGAATGGTAAAGTAAAATCTGCTTTTATTTTTAATGAAGTTACTTCTAATACTTGCTTTAAGATATTTTATGACACTAATTGAATTTGAATTTTTGACAATATTTTTAGTCTACGTTCATTTGCCATCATTCAGTTTGTCATCATATTGACAATTTCCAAAATTTTCTGTACTTTTTCAAGATAAAAATTTTTATATAGCAACAGTGTCTGCATTCATGGCAAGTATTCATATTGACATACAGGTTTCTGGACCCAATAAATGTCCATCACTGATGAATTACAGAATGTTCATAATGATGTCCATAACAAGAAGCTTTCATTTCACCTAAATAATGTCAATGTGCTGTGGAAATTTTTTTAATTTTCTCTCTCTTTTTTTTTTTTTTTTTTTTTTTTTTTTTTTTTTTAGTAGAGAGGGAGAGAAAGAGAGAGAGAGAGAGAGGATCAATTTTATTTATTTTTCCATCTGGCTTTTGATTTTCCAACATCTAGTTGTTGTTAATATGATGCTGAGGTACGAACCTGGGTCCTTGTGCATTCCAGGCAAGCACTCCATCTGCTAAGACATGGCTCCAGACCCCCTGTGAAAATTTTTGAAAATACACTTATATGTCATAATAGATTTTTTTATTAATTTTTTTTGGTACATTTAAAGTTGCATCAAATGGATTAAAAAACTGGGAGATATATATATATATATATATATATATATATATATATATATACACACACATACATACATACAATGGAATGCTACTCTGCTATTAGAAAGAATGATATCATGGCTCTTAAAGGCAAATGGATGGAAATGGAAAAAATTATGCTGAGTAAAATATCCTACACACAGAGACTTAAGGACTGAATGTTTTCTCTCATATATGTAAGCTAGAGTAAAACCTAAGACAGGATGAAACTTAGATAAGTTATTTTTTTTCTAGAAGGAGGGACAGTGAGACTGTGAGAGAGAGTAAGAGAGAAACCATTTTTATTTCATTTTTTATGTGGCTTTCCTTGTTCCTTGTGCACGTGGTGCTGGGGTTCGAACTCGGGTACTCGCACATGTAGGGCAAGCACTGTAACTGATGAGGTACTGCTCCAACCTGAAACTTAGATAAGTTTAAGTAATAAACTCAACATAATTGAAATTTCTCCTTAGCTGGGGGAACCACAACTATGAAGGTGAGGGGAGAAGGGAAAGGGAGGGAGGGGAGTTATCAATACAACTGGGAATACTGGACACCACCTAAGAAGCCTAACTCTACACAGGCAGGCCGAGAAACTCAGAAATTTCAGAAATTAATATACATGCATGTGCTCATTTCCGTTATAGCATGGGTGTTTTACAGAGGAGACATGAAATCAGGGAATGGATGAAGTAGGGACAGATACTGGACTAGGATTGGTCTTCACTATGTCAATATTCATGTATGCATGCACGTGTAACAATAATTCTCTCCAATAGTTAAGACTGTGTGAAACAAATAATAATAATACTAATAAAAAGCTGAAAAAAGCTGCCCCAAAGTAGTGAAAGAGAGTAACAAGTTAGAGAACAGGGGAAATAGAACTCCAAGTGTAAGTAACTGACACTTCAGAGTTGTGACCTGGCGGGAGAGGGAAAACCGAAAAGAAACTGCAAAATTACTAAAGCTCTTCCTGCCATGAGTTGCGGACATGGAGGTCCTGTCCTGTCCTAATATGGAGCTCATTTTATACTCAGAGAAATGAAAAGCCACATTTTTTTAGCAAATAGGTAATATTATCAAATTTGTAATTTAGAATAATCATTTTGGTTTCTATAGGAAAGCATGTTAGATATGCTTGTAAGTATTTATAGTTAGTCTATTCAGGAAATACAAAAGTAGTTATTAAAAATTATTCAGTTTTGGGGTTGGAGTGGCAGCTCAGCAGTTACAGTGTTTGCCTGTCATGCACAAGGGCGTGGGTTCAAACCCCAGCACCGCGTACTCAACAAAACGTCAGAGCAACGAAAGCCACATGAAAATCTAAATAAAATTAATTCTCTTTCTCTCTCTCTGTATCTTTAAAAAAAAAAAAGATTCATTTTTTGAACTAGTATGGTGGATAATGATAAAAAAAGAATTTAAAAAGCCAGAGGACTTAATTATGTAAATTCATGAAGTAGAACAAAGGGGCTTGGTCTACCAGAAATTCTTCCCTAAGAACCATGTGATAATTCATAATTATATATCATTGCTCTGGATACAATTACAGAAATATTATTATAAAATATAGTCATTCTGGACACCATTTTCAAAGCTTTGAACATATACATAGTACCATAAATAAGGTACTTCAATTTGAATTTATTCTCACTATATTAGTATTAAGAATTCAGCTGTTGGGCTGGAGACATGGATCAGCGGTTATGGCACTTGCCTGGCATGCGCTAGGACATAGGTTCGAACCCCAGCACCACAAACACAATGAAGTGTGGGAGCAATGAAAGTCGGATGAAGAGCTGAATAAAATTCTTTCTTTCTCACTGTCCTTCTCTCCATGAAAAAAAAAAAGAATTAAGCTGTAAAATTAATCATGTTCCAGATAACACATTAAAAATATCCTTGATATTATTCTAGAATCTAGACCCTAGGAATAGTAGTCTTTTTTGCTTTTTCCTCAGTGACAGTGTCATTTAAAAATGTATAATAACTGTAAAGTTAATTTAACTTTTAAATAAAACCTTTTCTAAAAAATTATTTTACTGCCCAAACAGTATGACAATATCTATTCCCCTGGCAATTCATAGTCATTGAGAACATTGCAAAGAGCTTTCACTGATTTTTCATTCACACCAGTTTTGTTGGAAACATCATCATCACTTGAAAAATGTTATAACTTTCAATTTATAGTTTATATGAAATTAAAAATTATATTCTACGTGGAAGAACACCACAATATTAATAATTATCATATTTTTCTCCAATTATAATTACTGCCATTTCCAGGAATGATTATATACTCAATAAGGGGAATGTCTAAGCATTTGGGGGACCGTGGTCTGAGTTGATATTTAATAGCCAGAGACCCCAAGTGCTTTGATAGTACCCTGTCTGGAGCAGAGTGGTTGTGATAGAAAAAGGCGTATGTTTCAGGTAAGAAGCTGCCTTATATACTGACAGTCAATATCACTATTAAAGGACTTATGATGTGTTTGACCATTAACACGAGATTTATATCGTATCACCTCAAAGAAGAAGACACCATAGAAAAGGAGGTATGGATATGACTTATAATCAGGGTATCATCAGATACACTTTCAAGGAACTAAAAAATCAGTGAATGATAGCAATTTGCTCTAATTCATTGATAAATATCAAATTTCCCTAACTAAAATATATTTATATATCTGGACCATATTTTGAAATAAATTGCTATATAACTTTTAAGCCTTGACTTCATTAGTCCACTTTCTATCACTATGATAAAATGTCTGAAATAATTAACTTTTAAAAAGAAAAGATATATTTTGACACAAAGTTTTGGAGTTCCAATCCATAGTCAGTTGGCCTACTGTAATGGACCCATGGCGACAGCAAATGACAGAGGAGGACAGTGTACCTCAAGGTGGACAGGGCACCAAGTGAAAAAGAGGAAGGGACGTAAGTCTCAGTATTTTCATCAAAAGCATCCCCCGATGACCAAATATTCTTTCACTGGATGCCATCTCCCAAAGTTTCCACCAACAATACTTCTACAGGCTGGGGTACAATCCTTCAATACATGGGCCTTTTGAGAGGCTTTTATCATGTTAAGTTTATCATTGACTCTGCTCATTCCTAAGGAATTCTTGAATAGGCTTCAATGTCTTCAGTTTTTACTCTCCCCATTCCTATCTGATAAACAGTACTGAAGATTCCTGTGCCCAGTCTAAGATCCAGTTAGAACCTCACTTGATAGATGTGAACAATTATCATTATCATTCAGTCATTAGCCCAAGATCCCTTTACTTTGTTTCACCATTTGAATTAATACAGTCATTGGAATAGACATTTTATAAAATAGAGAAAGTTTCTTAAATCATAAGAAGTAAAACAAAGATTCAAAAGAATTTTACAATTTGAACAAAATAATTACAATATCTAAGAAATTTTGAGAAAAGAAAAATAAAGGATTTAAAATAAATAAAAGGAGTAAATCCCTCAAGGATAAACAAAGACTAAAAAGATAATGAAAAAAGAAGTATGCCTAGATACAGTGATATAGTATTATGAAATAATAAAACATGAAATGTATTAATAGCAGAAAAATATTAAAATCTTAAAGAAGTTTCAGAGATAGAAAATGAAAGGAAAAGAAAGAAATCAGGATTTCTTCATAAGGAAAAATGCCAAACCCATATAACAATATGTTTCAGAATTTTCTCCATCAATTCTAAATGTTGAGAGTTAATAAAACAATATTTTTAAACTTAATTGCAATCCAAGCATTCATTCTACTAGAAGGACAAATTATAGAAATAAAAATCCTTAAAATACTTCATGACTTGAGAAGAAATGTTAGTAAACCAAAATGTCTAAAATGAAGAGAAAGTTATGAGGTAAGAAATAGGTGATAGTAATACAAAAATAAATATATAAAAAGAGGAATTCCCAAGATGACAGCTAACATTGAAATCTAAGAAGTAATCTATCCAATGTAAGATAGAAAGTCAAAACACTATCAAGAAGGACTCCTACAAACATTTAGATTTTATTACTCAAATACAGGAAAGTAATCTTAAAAAATGGTAAGAAAAAGTTATACAATGAAGTCATGTTCAAATACAAAATAAATTGAAATATGAAGTGATTTAAGTAATTGGTGGAGCAAAGAATATAAAAGCGTTCAGAATTTTAAATTTGCTGGTTTTTTCTAAGTCTAATCATAAGGCTCCTTATCTTGTGTGTGATATGGATATAAGATAGTATTCTAAATGTTTTCTAATCTGTAATTATGTAGTTCACTAACGGAAATTAACAAAGTAAACAAAAAAGCCTCAAATTTTTGACAAATAGGATACCAAAAGCTTTGACTCATTGTATAAATTTCCTGTGATCACTTATAATAAATTACTACCAACTAGGTGGCTTAAAGCACAGAACACAGTGTACCCCCAGCCACAGTGATAGGAGTTAGGATCCTCAATCAAACTGTTGATAGAGTCATGATCCCTGGAGAAGCTCTAGAGGAAGTCTCTTCTTTTCCTCCTCCAGCTGCCTGTTTTATATCTATCTCACTCCCAACTCTGCTTCCACCTTCCCATAGCCTTCTCCTCCTTATGTCTTCCTAATAGCCCTGTGGTTGCAATTTGAGCCATTTTGGTAGAAGTAACTTGTTTTAAGTGCCTTGCGTTAATAACATCCTTTTCTGTATAAGGCACTATTCACTCTTTCATCATATAGAGGAATATTCACTGTTTTGTTTTCTAATGAATTACAAATTTCAAGAATTAAGAAATCAATAGATATTATGGGCGGGGGGGGGAGCAGGTCTGCCTACCACAGTACAAAAAATGCCACATGGATGCTAAAAGAGTTGGAAGAAATTCAGTATTCTCATGTTTTGATCTTTTATTAGGGTTCTGTGTAAAGTTGCCAGGTCAAGGAATGACGTTTAATTACATTTAATGTCATAAACCTATTGATAGTGTTGCTTATTGGAAAGAATGACTAGTGGAAATTGGAAGAAGGACTTGGTGAGTGGATGGGAATAACTTAAAAGGTTAAATTTCAAGTATTATAAAGCAGAGTTGTCACAGGAAAGCAGGGAGCTGAAAATCCAAACCTTGGTTATTGTGTTCCGACGAAAGAAGATTTTAAGTCAGACACAAAAAGTTGTACAAGAGAATTTTATTATAAGTGAAAGAGAGGTGAAAGTAAAGTAAAAGCAGAGTAATATTTAAGCATAGAGCACTCTTAAGAGAGAATGGACCATCTCTGAGTAGAGAACAACAAAGGAGACAATGCTGTCTCTAAATTTATTGCTGTTTTATGATTGATTTAAAAATTGGAGTCCTCCTTCAGCATGCTTCACCAATCAGGTGTTCAAAAACTACTTCATGTTGGGCGGTGGAGTTTTTGACCTTAGTTGGTCCTCTCTGGAACTGTCATGGTGGCCGTCCTGTTTAGAGGGGCTTCATCTACAAGTCAATCCCATGTTATTGTGGCCATTGGGTCAATAGCAATAAAAAGTTACCTCAGCATGCCTGTGTTATTAAGGAATTCCCCCTTTCTGAGCTAGTAAGAGACACCTGGTGCCATTAGCTTTTAGGTTCATCTCAACTTTTATGGGGACTATGAAGTGATAGTCCCATAGATCCTTTGTTCTTGAGGCATTCTCCCTCAACTTTTGTCTTTGTTTCCGCTCAACACTTGTATATTAATGTTTTCCCATAGCTTATCTGCCTTGGCAGTAGCTTAAAGCAAATTTCAAGACTAAACCTGTGGCCTTGTCCAGCATTTCACTGCTCATTGCTAGCTATTACCTAACAGAGTCAGTATCTGAGACAGCACATCTAGCTACAGAGTTGAATCCTATGCCTTAAAAGTACAAAATAACTACAAAATAGCTAAAAATAAAAACAATATAAAGTGATTCAGTAGATGTGGCTAGGAGCCAGGCATCCTTAGGTTGTGTTAGTGCAAGAACTTTTACTTTACCTTTCATTTATTTTATATTGCTTACATTTTTGAAAATATGATTAACATCTGCATGCAACTAATAATGATTTGAGCGTTAATGTTCAAAGTAATTTTATTCTTAACAAAAACAAAAAAGAAAAAGAAAATCTCTAACATTTGGACATTAGTGTCTTCTCCCTGATCATAAATTTAAGTTTACAAAATTAGGTTTCTTGTGCTGAAATAAAAATGAAACTACCAATAATCCAGTTTATTTTATTTATTTTAATCCCAAGGAAACTAAATGTAAGAGACATGAAAAGTGTTTTTACAAGATCCTCTTTCTGCTGACTGAGTTTCATTATAAGCAGTAAGAACTCTGACCCCACTAGAGATCCTGTGTTTCAGCGGCTAGAGGAATGTGAGCTGCTCAACATTTCTAACAAAACTGATCTAATCCATAGCACTTACTCTAGCTGTGTGTCAGCAATCATTTTGTCTAATAAATTATACATGACTATTAATCAGTGACTGACAATCTCAGCCCTGAAATATTAGTAACAATGACATTGTGCTCATATTCATTACTAAAAAAATACACTTAGAATCTTTTCCTCTTGAAATTTATCATGCAAGGGGGAATAAAACAAGACATTATTCATTTTCACAAGTTAATCATTTTAATGTTTCATTCTACTAGCAGGATTTTGAAAGCATTGTTAGTGAGTAATCTCAGAAACTTTGAGAAATAGAATATTTGAATCTTACTTATAGGTTTATGCAATTACTATAACAAAGTTGATCAGTGTCTTATTAAACTTGGGCTTGATCCCTATCTTTTGGGTATTTTAGATAGCTTTAGTTCTACATAATTTATGCCATAGCCAAATGTTAAGCTTTAGCTGATTCAGCCTTTGAAATCTTTCAAAATACTGCAAATGCCTAGAATTGCAAACCATTCTGATAGGACGAATCCATATAGAGCATCGTTTTCAGTTCTTCAGCCAGAAGGCAACCAAAAGTGTGTTGTTCAGCAAAAAGACCCATGGGAGCAGTATTTGTGTGTTCATAAGGGTAGGTGATTGAGGGCAATATTTTGAACAGATAAATGCATGATGAACAAGAACTGTCACTGGAAGAACACCTACAGAATTTTACTAGTTTCAGAATAAATGGAATTCCATAAAATGCTGACCAGCAACAAATCTCTCTACATATATTATCCATATTTAGAAAATTTACAATTTTATAACTGAAAATTCTTTAAATGTGCTGGTATTTTGGGAAAAGTTGAATGAAAGGTAAATGTAGATCATTTTAAAATATAAATGTAGATTTTATGTAAATATAAAATACTATTTTTAGATGATAGATATTAGTTCTAAACAGTATTCTTATTTTTCTACTTGTTATATGTTCTTTTACAGGCAATAAGTTTAGTATTCATGCTAATTGTAAAGTATATAACAATCACATATGGTGGGTGGTTATACAAACAGAAAAGCCCTGGTTCTGACCTGTGAGATTAAGATTTAGAAGATAGGTAATTTGTTCAGATAATCTGCAGCTAGGTTTCTCTTGAGCCTTAAAGTAAATATAGCATTAAGCCCATAGGGATAGCAAACTTGAGAGAAAATGAGATTAATTAAGCCTTGGAAATATTAATTTGCAATGCTTATGCAAATGGAATTCAAGCTTGGAAGTGGAATTAAGTATAGAAGTATACACTGGGCAGTCACACACTTAGCTCAGACTGTTCTTGACTCTATAAACTCTATTGAGGGAGTGACCACAGGTCTTGACTATGTGACATGGACAACATGAGGGTTGAAATTTGGAAAGATTTTTGCATTTAGCTGAGCAGAGGCAAAGGAGCCAAGAGTGAGTTATCAAAGAAGCAGGAAGAAAAATACAAATATGAGATACCAGAAGGCAAGTGAAGAAAAGATCCAGGATGACTTGAGCATGATAAATAAATATGAAGAAATCATGATCATAAAGACTGAGAAAACGCCCCTGTATTTACCAGCCTGAACAAAATGTATTTCACACTTGAATGCACAGTCAGTGATATGATAAGAAAAAAAATCAAGTCATAAGGTGTATAGAGGTGTCTTGTGAAATGACAAGGCACAGAAACAAATAGCATATATACACTTCACAGTAATTGATTAAGAGTGGTCCAACTGAAGCTCAAAGCTGTAGCAGTAAATTTGTACCGTAGAAGATAGAAGCTTACCACGAGAAAAAAAATAAGTAACCATTGTAGAGGGGAAATTAAAAATGCAATTGTAGGTTGCAAAATTTATCTTATGCAGTACTTATGTGGAATGGATTATGCTTTGGCCAAAATACCAAATCATTTAATAAGAAGTAATTTCACAACAAACATATTTAAGTGATATTTTTTAACAATTAGATCACATAGCTAGACCACCGGAATGGATTTAATCAGCTTTAAATACCCAGAGTGCAATCATAATTCTATTAAGCCATGTAAATTTAGTACCAAAACCCCATAGAATGGTGGTGCTCTTCATAGCAGTGGATTTCTGCCTATATAAGGCCTTTTGCATCAATGATATTCAAGTTTCCAAAGTACCTTAATTTTATTTGTTTATTTTATTCAAAGGCCATTTCACATTGTTTTTATATATCCAGCATCTAAATCTCCATACTCCATCTAATGAACTATATTCAGTGTTACATTTAGAAGCCAAATATACCGTAGTCTTACTTTCCCAATCTATTAAAGCGCAAACACAGACTACTGTTTTGTTGATCACACATTGACTGACTGACTATGAAACAATAACTAGTGACCTAAAGAAGAAGGAACATAACAAAATGTGTTCTGGTCACCTGTGACTGCAGTGCCTGTGACTAAGTTCAGAGGCTAGTCTTACCAGTGGGTGTACTACTTACTAAAGGCAGTTTCTATGACTCAAGAGCAATTTCCATGGCTCCAAGAGGCATCATCTGGTTCATAGAGGTACACTTGTGAGTTTGGTTAGCCAGATGTGCAGCCTGATTTAGGCTTTGATTTAGCCCCAGTGGCCTCCAAACATGATAACTAGAGATCATATGAGTGAACTATGTAATACCTCTCCTATTCTTATGAATTCCTTTTCTAGAATCAGCTATGCAGAGCCAGTTCCCTTTTATGTTACTATGAACTCTTGACAATCAACTCTACCTGAATCTTCCTTTGAGGTCTCACCATTTTATATTACTTTTAACTTACTTCACTCATTTATAATACAAAGGCATGTTTTTTGGATATTCATTCAAAATGAAATGCATGATAGATTAGCTTGCTTTGCGATTTACTTTCCATTCACCACTTCTTATTCTACAATACTTCATCGTTGCAGGAATAATACAAAATAAAACTATAATTGCATGCTGTCTTTGATTTTCTCTTACAGTGTTCGCCGCGCGGGCATTGTCTGCTGCTCTACCTCTCATCTCATCTGGGTTAGTTATCATTATGGCCTCAGAACAGTGCTGCGCTCTGTAATACATCTCTGCCGCAAAAATCATTCTTCTTCGTTAAGTCCTCTTCACTCGCAGCTGCCTGCTGAGCTTCTCTCTCCACCAAGATGCAGACGTTGCATTTTCTAGGATTGTGTTGGTGGCACATTCATAAATGCTTCTTGGGTAAAAAATCATTCCAAACCAATAAATCAAATCAATAAATAAGTCAATAAATCTCTTTTGCTTTACAAACATCATCAATCTTTAGCAGAATAAATCACTAGCCCTTGTCCCTACCTTTTGGACTCCTTGAAAGTGTTTTATTTACTATTAGGTGCTCTTTTGATCTTGTGTTAATACTTAACATTAGATAACACACTTGACCTTTTACAGGTTCCAAAGACATTTGACCCTGGGGGTCAATTTCAATGAACTCCATTTTTTTTCTAAGAGACTTCCACTGGGAATTGAATGTGTTGAAGATAGAGTTCACTAGTATTTGTAGTTTAAATAAAAGTCTGAGATACATGCACACAGACATATATAAATATATATATACAATTATATATTTAAATATTTAATTGTAGATGATTTAATATTTCATATGTTAATAATTTAAGTATATGTACATATAATTAATTTTGCTATGGAAATTTAACTCTTGGTCCAAAATTTAAATATCATTATTTTATTTCTAAAACAAAATGTGTGGTTAAATCTGTACTTTATAGACTCTTACTAATTTTTCAATTTGAATATAGCAGAGCAGAACTCAGTGTAAAGATGTCCATCTTATATAGTAAGAAGTTTAAAGATGCAACCACTTAATTGTTTCAACAGATTTTTCTGGTTAGGCTAAATTCCTTTATGCCCTTTCCTTACCCCACTTTCTCAGTCTCCCAGCCCTTTCCCATCTCCCCTCTTTCACATGTAGTCCTGTTTTCTGCCATTTCTGTACTGCTCTATACCTATAAAAGGCTGATTCTTAAAGAAATTCGTCACCAAGGCTCTCTTGCTGTTTGGGTTCCCATTTGATTTGTTGAAGTGATGGTGCAGAGAAAAGATCTGAGAGTTCAAGGGCAGAGTTCAAACATATCATCCTACCCTCTCCATCAGCATCCCTTCACCACTGTTCTGGCAATGGTCTCAGCCCTTTAAGTTGAGCTAAACATTTTAAACTACTCAAGTTCAGAGGTCTGACTCTTAACTAGTTCTAGCGACATAGTTTTTCTTCCTTGAACCATCAGGCCAATGAATGGCTTCCTGCCTTGGCTATTCCCTCAGTGCCTGTCCCTAATTCATTTATCACTAATTACCTTGTCTTCAAAATCCCAGTGAAGTGTGATTTGTTTCCTGCCAGGATGTTCACTGATGCAGACTATATTCACATTAAAAACAAGAAAAATATTAAACATAAATTGTCAATAATTTGAAATTTGATCTTGCTCTGAAGGTCTCAATGACCATTAATTCAGCTATTGGCAATTCCCAACTGGCTGGAAAATTCTCTTCTTCCACTGTAACTATTTGTAGTCTACTAATTATTTGTACAAATTCCCTCAGTCTTCTCCTCTTAATTTTAGTGTCTGCGTTATGTCCCTTCCTTCCTGTTTTGGGACCTGCTTCTAATTTCTCAGATGTCTGTGAATAGCAAGAGAACTCAAAATTTCTGCTCACTATAAGACATAGGCTGGGAACTGGAGTGGTGGTTTGATGGTGGTTACAGGAATTACCTGGCATGGGCAAGTACGTGAGTTCAAACCCCAGCATAGCACCACATACAAGCGAAGTGTCTGAGGAATTAAGGTCATATTAAAAACTAAATAAAAGTTGCTTCTCTCTCTCTCTCACTGTCCTCTCTTTCTTAAAAAAAAAAGATATATGCCTATTTTGTCTCATGAACTACACTGCAAGTTTTGATTTCATATCATCCAAAGTAGGTTTGCACAACACCTAGAAGAAATGTATTTATTCAACATTGTTGAACATAGCTGTTAACATGACTATAGTACACTTTCATTATTATATACATTACAATATGAACAAATGATATTTTGCACAGCAGAAAGTTAACTGATATAAATTAATTAAAATATCTTCAATTTTTTCATTCCTTAAGGGTAAAATTTCATGAAAGTTTCAGAGGTCACCACAAAAAGGAAACTCATGTTCTATTTTCTGGCCTTAGTCCTGGGCTAGTTGAAATCATTGGGCAGTTTTGTTTTTGCAGACAGTATCACAGATGTTATTCTAGCTTTGGTGCTGTGGACTAATCAAGGATTCATAGATATGAATTCATGGATATTCACGGATATGGTAGAGTGGTGTGGTGTTGAGGGAATGGACATAAACCTTTGTGCATAGCCAGTAGGGAAGGAGTGATTTTGTTACATGCTTAATTTTAATTATGTTTCTCTCTTGCCTCTCTCTTTCTAATGTTGTAACAATTTTATTAATGATGTCCTGAAGAAATCATGTTTTAATTAGCTTGATATTTTTCCCTTTTGATAAATTATTCTGCAGCTATTTGTAAGAAAGCTTGCTAAAAAAGCAACAGTAAAAAATATTAAAAAGATGTAAAATATCAAACATTTTATCATGAAAACGTTTCCTTTGAATGGCACTTAGGAGTCTGGGACTCATGCCAAGAAGTAAAAGCATTTTGGCTGCGTAGCTTCATGAGACCAAAAGATCAAATGTTTTTCATAATATCTTATGCAAAAGTTATTTGTTTGATTTATAGTCTGTTTCCTCTATGCTTAGAGGGAGAATACAGAATATATGAAGACAAAAAATATTAAGAGAAATGACTTGTTGTATTACGGAAATGTCGTGAATCGGGGCTCATTTTTATAACTTTCTAACTCTGAGTGTATATACTGTGCTTGGTCTTTAATCTATATTGCTAATATATGCCTGTATTTATAATATGTAGGTGAGGAAAGCGATAAAGCCTTATACATTATCAACATACTTTAATGAATTGTACATATCCTATGAAATTAACATTAGGTTGTCATTGAATTTTTATCCATAATTGTTTTAGGTGGCCATACTGGAGATTAAACCCTTGTGTGTATTAATTATGTGCTCTGCCACAATGCTACACCTCCATCCCCAATTTTCCATAAATGTTTGTATGAAAAATATAATAAAATTTTGGAGTTTGTTATGTAGCTCAGTGGTGGAATAAAATAACAAGTATGCATGAGGTCCTGAATTTCATCTTCAGCACTGCATTGAAAAAAATGTATCAGTGGATTCATT
>PVKS010044419.1:0-14335 GCA_004027875.1 Aplodontia rufa
ATAATATCGTCCTCTCTAATGGCCGAGTAGTATTCCATAGTATATATGTACTAAAGCTTTTGTATCCACTCGTCAAGTGAGGGGCATCTGGGTTAGTTCCATAATCTAGCTATAGTAAATTGAGCTGCTAAAAACATTGATGAAGCTACATCGCTATAATATGCTGATTCTAAGTCTTTGGGAAAATTCCCAGGAGTGGGATAGCTGGGTCATAAAGTGGTTCCATCCTTAATTTGTTGAGGATTCTCCAGACAGCTTTCCATAGTGGCTGAACCAGTTTGCAGTCCCACCAGCAGTGTAGTTATGTTCCTCTTTTCCCACAGCCCCTACAGCATCTGTCTTGTTTGTATTCTTCATTTTTGCCACTCTAACAGGAGTGAGGTGGTATCTCATTGAAGTTTTGATTTGCATTTCCTTTATAACTAATGATGTAGAGCATTTTCTCATATATTTGTGGGCTTTCTGGATTTCCACTGGAGGAAAGTTCCTTTTGAGTTCTTTAGCCCATTTATCGATTGGATTACTTGTGAGTTTGGACTTTAGTTTCTTTAGTTCTCCATAAACTCGGGATATTAGCCCTCTGTCCGAGGTGTAGCAGGTAAAAATTTTCTCCCATTCTGTAGGTTCTCTATTGATGCTCTTGACTAGGTCTTTAGCTGTGCAAAAACTTTTTAGTTTAATTACATCCCATTCATTTAATTTTGATTTTACAGCATGCACCATAGGAGATTTGTTAAGGAAGAAGCTGCCGACTCCTATAAGGTGTAGTGTTGACCCGACTTCTTTTTCTAGTAAATTTAAAGTTGTAGGCTACATATTCAGGTCTTTGATCCATTTTAATTTAATTTTTGTGCAGGACGAAAGAAAAGGATCTAGCTTCAGTTGTCTACAAATGGCTGTCCAGTTTGTCCAACACCATTTGTTGAACAGGCTATCTTTCTTTCACACTATACTTTTGCCCCCTTTATCAAAGATCAAATAGTTAAGGATATGAAGGTTTGTCTCGGGATCTTCTATTCGGTTCCACTGGTCTTTGGTTCTGTTTTGATACCAATACCATGCTGTTTTCGCTACTACAGCTCTGTAATACAATTTCAGTAAATGCTAGGATTTAACTGGGAAACTGAAACTGGGTGTTTATGTATATTTATGTCTTTTGTTGAGAACTTTCTCATATTTTAAATGAAGGTCTGTTGTTTTAGATTTTTGATTTTTATTTCTGGAAAGATGGTGATTTTATGTAAGTTTTGTTTCCCTAGAATATTATCCTTCACAGTCACAAATTTTTTCAAAACTACTCAAGATTTTTGTTTGTTTGTTTTCATTTCTTTTGTGTCTGTGGTTTTCTCACCTAAAATCATGTTTGTGTGTGAGTACAATTGTGTGTGTGTGCTTTGACTAGCTATAATTTTCATAAATTATTTCTTCTCAAAAAACAATCTTCAAATTTCTAACAATTTTGGTTCCCCTGTTGATGCCTTTTGGTTCTCAACTTTCATTCTTTGTTCTGATTTCCTTTATTATTCTTCTAATCACACAAATGAAGATAAAATTCTAGAATACTGAGAAGGAAGACAGCTTCCCAGTCTGAGACCATGATTGTTACAGTAAGCTTTCTTTGAGTACACATATTGGCAACTTATGAACTGTGTACACAGACAGGCTAAAAGGAAGAATTTGAGCATGGCAATTGAAAACATCACAATTAAAAACAGTTGCTATGGGTGCAGTTTTGTACCACACTAGGACATTCATGCCATCTGTGTTTAAGAATTACCAGTGCAAAACTTCAAGTAGCACATATCAGCATCTCAGGAACTCTGTACAGCCTGGATTAAAAAAAAGAGCCAAACTGTGGCAGTTGAAAACCTGACAAATACTAAAATTCTATCAATGCACTCTTCTTTTAAATAATAAGCTTATTGAATATAGCAGCAGCTCTGGTGTGTATATCTGTTTCCAAGGAGCCAGATCCATCTTCCTCAGCAGCCACATTGCAGAAAACTGCAATTGGCATTGATCCTAAGACACTTTCTTGTAGAATTTAAGGATGAGACCATTTCACATATTCAGGCAAAGTGGATCTTTCTTACAGCATCAACTTTCTATTGAATGACCCCTTCTTTTTGTTTCTTATCTGCATTCCAGAATGCATCTTGCAGGTATCTTAAAGGAACAATCAACATTATTGCTGCATCTTGTTCAGAGCTGAAAACTTAAAATCAGACTTGGATATTTCCCACCCTCCACACATTTGCAGTGGGATAAGGAGCACCCCAATCTGGCAGACATCAGGTGCATAGGAATAAGCCTCCTTTGGCCATAAGACAAGAATAATGGGAAAGAGCTGCAAAGGCAGAGTCCATCCAAATTGACTTGCCCTATGAGAACAGAATGCCAAGCTGGGAAATCCTGAAGAAAATGTTTCTCCAAGAGAGAAGGACTCTCTGCCAGGACATCAAGACTCACATAGTTTGCTTAGGGCTACCCAAGTGGCAATAAATTATCACAGGAGTATGGGAAAAAGAGAAGAGATTAAGGGGTCTTAAAGTTCCTTAAGGTAACCATTCAGCCTATCCTGAGCATGTGTACCATCATTCTAATAAAACCCTGCATGCTATTCAAGGTGACACCAATAAAATCCCTCTGGCATGGCTCCAGAAATTTTGTGACCTGGAACCTCTGTGGTTGCTTTGTCTTCATGGATGGCCTTATACTGTGATGGAATCTTCACTTTCTGTTGACCTCAAAGAGCCTGACAGCCCAGACCCAATGTGGATTTCAATCATGGCAGCTGAAGATTAAGTGTGGTAAAATTTATTTTGATCATACAGGTTTGACTAGACATAACTCATTAAGGTCAGGGTGGACAAACTCCCAGGGCCTACATTTCTAGGATGGCATGTTATCTGTGACTCCATTGTGTCTCTGGGAATGTCTAGGACAGAAGCAGTATTCAGGAAGGAAAAAGGTGAATTTACAACTGTGAAGGACACTGAGTTGTGGGAAGATTTCTTCAGAACTGGCCAATCTGAGGGACAATTCTGGAAGATGTGAGGTGCTTAGGAATAAGCTCTTCTGGCCAGATGTTTAGGAGGTTTATGGGACACAGCTGGATAATCAAGGTCCACCAGAAGTGCATTGTCCTGTGGGAGGAGCTGGGGGATTCTGTGAGAAATGTTTTCATAATAAGCCCAGACCTTGACACAATGGTCTTCCATTAATTAAAATAAGATTTGATATAAAGGACAATTTGTTTGTCTTGCTAGCAAATGGAAAAGGCAACAGGCTCACATCACTGAGGCTACCATACTAACTGTGAGGCATGAAAACAGGGATTTGAAACAGCAATGTGGCAGGCATGGTGGTGCTCAAAATGCCAAGGAAGGAGGATATCCCAAGTTCAAAGTCAGCATCAGCAATCTAGTGAGGCCTGAAGAAACTTAGACCTTGTCTCAAAGTTAAAAAGAAAGAAAGAATGAAAGAAAGAAAACAAAAAGAAGTGAAATAAGTGATGGGAATGTGGCTTATTGGTGTATATATAGGTTCAATTCCTAGTACCAATATAAAATGCATAAATAAAATAAATAAGCAGGGATATGTCTGTACTCCAAATATTATCAGTAGATATAATTAATGCCAATTTTATACTTGAGAAGTGTTTTGTATGGACAGAAAATTTGTTATTCTCTTTGTTCCTTAATGCTCCCTTCTTCCTAATGCCTTTCCTCTCTTCTTCCCCTTTCTCAAATTTACTAGACTTCCCTCTGTTCCTCTATTGATTTGTACTTCAATGGTTGTTTATGAAATCTTATCCCTTCCCTTTTCTTTTTTTAACTCTAGCTTTTACAAATGAGAGAAAACTTATGACATGAGTTTCTGAGTTTGTCTAATATTGCTTAGAATGATATTTTCCATTTCCATCCATTTACCAGCAGAGACAAGTAATCAGGGTATGGGAGGAGGGAGTGGGGAGAGCTGGGGGAATGTTGGCCACATGTTGTAATATTGAGTGTGTATAAGAATGTGTAGCAACAAATTCCATCATTATGTATACCTTTATTGCACCAATATAAAAAAAAAACAAGAGATGTTTTCCCATTTCTACGTCTGGTGTTATTTGTTTAGGTAAGCAGTAAAAGAAGGACAGATAGCTCAGTTTAAGGCAGGAGAAATGTTAATGCAGTTTTCCTGACAGATAGGGAGTGCAAAACAGAAAAGAGGAAAAGAAATGTCAATTTTAACATGAACCACCTATAGTCAAACATTAAGGTTTGTATTCAAATTACAAATTGGATGCCTATTTTATGAAAGGGGCCACTATTATAGTTTCCTCACTGTTGATTTCTATTTTCCATTTCTATGGAACAATGGGTAATCACCCTTTAAGCTGTTTCCTGCTGAGAATGGGCAATAAAAGTAGCCACTATGATGGAAGCTTTTTACCTTTTCTTGTAATTTTCATTCTGCACATTTACTAGAAAAAAATGGAGAGGTCAATTGAACTGTGAGAAGGACTTTGAAGAAGCATACTTCTGCACAGATGTTAATAGTTGACTGATGTATTGCTTTAATGTAGTTTTCTTCTGTTATCTCCACATTTTCTCCTCTTCCCCAGGATACCAGGAAGGATTTTCTTAACTCCCCAATTGTGGGGAACATTTCTGGCAGAAACTAGGTGAACTGGAATATGACTATACTGGCCAGAATAAGGAGAGATTGATTTTACCCAACAGGGAAGGAGGGACCACTTGAACTAACTTGCCTTAAGGGACTAGCAAGTTTGAAGCTCAGGGAACCTGAGGACCTGGTATCACCAGATAGAGTGGGGAACACAGGAAAATGTAGTTGCCATGGATCTCAAGGACATTGCTGGAATGTTCTGGGAGAATTTGCATGACTGCAGAAAGCCACATTTTGTAGCAGGTGGGCTTGGTGTCATGACATGCGAGGAAAGTGACTTAGGATGCCTGATGCACCCCTGACTAATATAGGGTACACACACGTGAAATCATGTCAATGGTGTGCTATGTCATGAGGTTATTCCTGAATCTATCAGATCCTCATAGACATATGGATCTACATTGATGTAGTGAGCTCTCATGCATGTCTTTTTTCATATTTTTCTCTGGTTTGTTTCTCCTTTTTTATTTATGTAGTGCTGGGGATTGATCCCAGATCTTGCACATGCCAAGCAAGCACTCTACATTTCACCACCTCTCCAGCTCCATGTATATTTTCATACACAAACCATGCATATTTTCAGGCTGAATTTAGTAATTTTTTTAAAGAGAGAAAGACAATGAAGGAGAGAGAGAGAGAATAAATTTTGGGTTTTTCACATGACTTTCACTGCTCTGACACTTAGTTGTATAAGTGTACATTGGTGCTGGGGTTGAACCCATGCCAGAAAAGCACTGTAACCACATTGCTCCAGCCCCTCAATCTTCTAATATTAACTGAGTCTTCTGAATATTACCCAATCCAAAATGGTAAAGTTGTTCTCTACGTGTCTGTTATTTGTTGGACTAACTTCTTTACTCTTGGAGACAATGAAATTTTCTGTAGAGTTGTAGACCAACAAATGAGTTTGACTTGGTAAAACTGTGTGTGTGGGGGAAACTCAATGAAATTCTGAGTAAGAAATATTTCAATAGCCAAGGAACTTGTTAATTATCAAAGCATAAAATCCATTTAGTGAATATAAAAGAAGTCAGAGTAGTCAAATGCAATACACAACGCACACACACACACACACACACACACACACATACACACACACACACACTGGAAGTTTGTACGATGTGACACACAGAGCTCTTGATGCCTCATAAAGCAGAAACAGGACCTTGACATTTAAAACCATCAGTTTGTCCTTGTAAAGAATTCCAGAACATTTTCTGACAATCTTTTATAGGACTTATAGGTTGATAAATGAAATATGTGCAGTTCAATTTATGTGACAATGTCTGGAATCCCTGACCCCATGTATGTTTTTGTTTGGAGTCATAAATTTCTGTAGTCGATTCCATGTGTCCATCCAATTGATCTCTGTGAATGCCTGGGAAAGAGACATGAACAAGGCTGGAAAGAAGATAGACTTGGAATTCTGGAGCACACCAAAGTTTTGGGCTGATCAGCTTATAGCTAAAAGTTCTGCACACATAGGCAAACATGTGAATTAAAGTAAGAGCAGAATGATTGGACCACAGCAGGGAAGGCAGAGGACACTGGAATCCACTTGCCCAATTCAGAAGCACTGCAAAACAGGGGTATACTGAGTAAAAACTATCATCAAATAGTGTGGTGAAACTGGAAACTATAGTTGTCAGAGCACCTAAAGCCATTCCTGGCAGATCCTAGGAGGAAGAGCTTACATGATTGCAGAAAACTGCTTTTTTGGAGGTGTTTGGCTTTGCCCAGGATTCAGAATGTCCAGGACCCAACTCCTATCTCTAGCCTGGCAACTCAGAGAGGCAGTGTCAAGCAACCTGGTCATTGGGCCATGAGGGAATACCTGGTGGTTCTTGGGGGATATTAACTTGGTTGGCTTTAGGGCTAAATATCTCTGTACCGACTCGGTGAGCTTTTATGGATATCATTATATTCGTATGTCTCTATATTTCAGAATACATATACTAATCTGTACTCAATCCTCAGAATATTTACCAATATATCATGTAAATAAATTTTCCTCAAATGTCAGTTATCTATCAAACTAGCACTTCTGAATATATGAAAGAAAAGAAAATGTATTCCTGCAGGGTTCAGTGCAATAAATTAATTCATCCTTTTTATGCAGTGTGTTGTGAGGAAATAGAAAATGTAAACTAGAAATATTTTAATTGCTGAAGAATTATTCATTAACAAAGCAGAATATTACTTCAGTTAATAAAATAAAGCCAGAGTAACTGAATGCGATGAATAGGACATGGAGGCTGTATGATGTTAAAACACTACAACAATACAGAGAAGAACTGCCACAGATTCTTGAAAGACACAATCAAACCCTCTTCCCCATGTTATTAGTGGATCTGGACACTTTTATTTACCTCTCTTAGGTGTTTTCCAACAAACAAGAGGAGCATTTCTAACAGACCATAGGCCATAGCGTCACTCCATTGTAGTGACTCCTTAATTGTTGCGGGTGAAGAAATTTAAATAAAAAGAGTATGTTTAAGAAGTTTAGGCCTTATATTATTCCTCCTTTTGTTTATTTATTTTTAAGTTTTAATTTGAATTTATGATGGCCTTTTTTTACTATTGTTTGTCCTTCAGGATTATATAGCATTTTTATAGTATTTATAATTTTTATGTGGAACAAAAATATACAAAAGTTTTATTACTACTGGTAGGATCATTATTTTAAATTGAATTAGGTTCTTACATTAGAATTTGTACTTATGTAAAGCACTGAAGTGATAGTTATAAAGTTTTATAAGAAAAAAACAAAATGAATTTAATAACAGTAAAAACATTTAATTTGAACAATAGCTATGAACCCAAAAATTAATCAATTTTTTATAATTTAAACCTTTTCTATACATTGTATCCCCTATTTATTGAGATCACAGTAATTTTTATGACAAAAGACTTTTGAGGTTAATTTTAAATAAATTTAAATTTAGCCTATTTTAAGGTAAGAGCTGAGTTTAAACTAAGGTGAGAAAGTCACATTAACAAATCTTAGGCAAAGTGTTTTAATTTTGAAGCTGATCTTAGTTTTGAATTAAATTTCTTATTATCATTGTTTATTGTATTTTCTTTTACTTATATATATCTGAAGGCACCTATTATTATAGACAATTTCAGTTTGGAGAACATTAACTTGGTAAGTTGCTTTTTAAACTCTTCATATTTAATAACATTACAATTATACTGATGTATTCATATTAACTAAATTTAACCTTTAAAGAAAATTTGGAATCCATATGTAGTTTATTTTTCTTTTTATTGGATTTCACTTTATTATGTTCCCTTTCCCATCTTTTTTAGCATAGAAAAAATATCACCGAGGAGAAGCAGCCAGAGAGGGCAGGTGGACCTTGACTGCAGGGACAGGAGGGAAGCAAGCAGAAGGCAGGGGTCAGGCTGAGCACCCCTGCTCAGAAGTTCTGCTTCTGCAGGTTAGGAGGAAAAGGGGAAAGACAAAAACAGGCAGAAAGGGATAGTGATAGACCAGGGGTTTAGTGGGCCTATATAGTCTTTACCATAGGAGGGGCATAGGAGATCAAGGCTTGGGGGCCAGAATGTCAGGGGTGGGGTGAAGGTGCCAGGCCAGGTGTTATTAAAGATACAAGCAAAGGGAGTGCCCATCCCGGCACCAGGAACAAAAAGGAGATCCAGTGTGAACTAAGAGGACCCTGGTATCACCTCCAAAACCAGCTTATTCTAGGGCTGCACCCTTACCTCTCCACTTTAGGGTGTAAGCAAGGGAACTACTTCAGCCTCCTAGGCATTCCTTACAAGGAAAATGGGAAACACGCAGGCTAATGGAGCCCCTTTGCCCCACTCCCTAACAGGAGTGCAGGAGGCCACAGGAGCAGCAGGATACAGGAAGGAGACCCACTTAGGGAGGCTGGGATTTGGCGGGAAGCTCAGGGTCTGGGCTGGGGCACTATCCAAAGTAAGGGTGCTCACTCTAGAAGTTATAGTCTGGGCACACCTTCTGCACCAGTTTGTAGTCGAAGCTGAGGAAGGAGAAGATACAGATGATTTTGAAAGGCTTGGCACAGAGCCATGCGGCTTCGCTCTGTGTGTAATCAGTGACACACACCTGGGCTGGGTCCTACAGGCATGGGCGATGCTTGCACGCAGTCTTCTCATACACAACGTGACAATTAAAAGCATGTGACTCTTTGGCTCCGGGTACACCCAGAGCGCCTTCGAGTGAGCCCGCCAGTGGACCTCCGATGGTGCCCCCAAGACCCGGCCCGCAACAGCTTCCACCATGCCCAAAGGGGGTTCCAGCCCAGGAAGCACCCTTTCCAGGGGCAGCGTAGACTGTAGAGGGTGGGGGGCAGGTCCAGGCAGCCAGACGCCCCTGAACTCGACAGGCTTGGAAGGCGGCACAATACTGACACTGAGGTTGCCCAGGCTTGACGAGTTGCAGCGGAAATACACACTGAAGGTACCATTCACATGGTCCATGATCTTTCCAGTCACCAGCAGCGAGAACTTGAGGGTTTGTACCGGAAAGTAGAAGTCCCCCCAGCAGAAGATATTTTTGGCCCGGGCGGCTTTGATGGACGGCTTCCTCTTAGTGCACTGCATCAGCAGTGCCCAGGCCGCCCCTGCCCAGGTCAGCGACCCCGTGCAGTTAGCCGTCAAGCCCAACTCCAGGCTCTGGCAATGCCCAGGCCTTCGGAAGACCTAGATGTGGGGAGCTGTTGGCCAGTGGTGCCCCCTTCCTGTGTGGCGGGGCGCAGCTCCAGGTACTGCGGCCTTCTGGACTCCAGTATCTGGGCACTGACAACCGTCCTAAGAAGCCAAGGGCTAAAGAGCAAGAGGAGCCTTTCTGGGAGCAGCCGCATCTTCTCAGGCGGCCGGGCAGGGTGGGCAGGGCGGATCCCAGGGAGAGCTGGACAGAGCGCAGGGCTCCTGGCTGCAAGAAGGAGGGGTGGCTGCCGAAGCGGCGGGAGTGGGCAGCGCAGCTGAGGACTGAGAGAGAGAAGCGGAGTGCAGCTCTCCATAATGTAGTTTAATACTGAAATAATAGTTGTTTGTTTAACTAGAGTTTAATAAATCCTAATTTTTGTAAAATTAGTTTTTTTTAAAATAGCAAATCTATCCGACATCAGAATTATTTTGATAGATAAGAGCAGGTCAATGTTTTAAGAAGTCTGTATTACTTTAGCATACAGATAATTAGATTTTGGTTTATATCCATATTTTAATATGTGACCCTGTGAAAAACCATAAGTAACTTTAACTGTGTCAACCATAACCAATTTAATCACACAAAGATTTTAAGACTACCACTTCACAGAACTTCTTTTTTATTGAGAAATTTATTTGTTGAACAATCATACAAATTTTAGCAAAATAATATATAATGTATATAGATTCTGAAAATTGGATTTGCCCCCAAGAGTGCCCCCTCAGTTACCCACCCTTATCCCTCCCTTCCCCTTCCCACAACATCTTTAAAAAAGTACTAGGTTGTGTAATATTACATGGTATCTGGATTTAACACCTGATAATAGACCACCTCTATTAATGGCCAGAGTCTTGTGCCAGCCTCCACAGATGAGTGAAGATGTTCAACCCTTGGTTTTCTGGGTTATGCTGATTTCACTCAGCATAATTTCTTCCATAGCCATCCATTTACCTTCAAAGGCTGCAATATCATTGTTTCTAATTGCTGAGTAAAACCCCATGGGGTATACCATAGTGTACACAACAGTTTTTGGATCCATTCATCCAGTGAGGGGCATCTGGATTGTTTCCATAATTTAAGTATTGTAAATTGAGCTGTTATGAACATTGATTTTGCTGTTTCACTATAGTGTGCTGATTCTAAATCCCCTGGAAAGATACCCAGGAGTGGAATAGCAGGATCATACGGAGGTCTCATCCCTAATTTTTGAGGATTCTCCAAACTGCTTTCCAGAGGGGTTATACCAGTCTGCAGCTCCACCAACAGTATGTTAGTGTCCCTATCTCTCCACAGCCCCTCCAGCATCTATTATTTATTTTCTCCATTTTTGCCATTCTGACTGGGGTGAGGTGATATCTTAATGTAGTTTTCATTTGCATTTCTCTGATTACTAGTGATTTAGAGCACTTTCTCATGTACTCATTGGCTTGATCAATGTCTTCTGTTGAGAAGTTTCTATTTAGCTCTTTGACCCATTTATTAATTGGGTTGTTTGTGTTTTTGTAGTTGAAATTTTTGAGGATTTTGTAGATTCTAGATATGAGTCCCCTGTCCGAGGAATCATAGTCCATGATTCTTTCCATTTCCGTAGGAAACCTCTTGACTCTTTTGATTATTTCCTTGGCAATGCAAAAGCTTTTTAGCTTAATTGCATCCCATTCACTGATTTTTTTTACTTTACTTTCTTCACTTTTGGAGACATGTTGAGAAAGTCTTTGCCTACTCCCAAATGCCGAAGAGTTGGACCTAATTTGTCTTCCATCAGTTGCAACATAATTCCTAGCTCCTTGATCCATTTTGATTTGATTCTCATGCAAGGTGAAAGACATAAGTCTAACCTGAGAAGGATACATCAAAAAAAAAAAAAAGAAAGAAAGAAAAAGAAAACTACAGGCCAATATCCTTGATAAACTTGGATGCAAATTCCTTAATAAAGTTCTAGCAAACTGTATTCAAAAACTTATCAAGAAAATGATCCATCATGACCAAGTGGGCTTCATCCCAGGAACGCAGGGCTGGTTCACCATATGCAAAACAATTAATGTAATTCATCACTTAAACAGAATAAAGGACAAAAATCATAATGATCTTTTCAACAGATGCAGAAAAGGCCTTTGATAAAATCCAGCACTGTTTTATGTTCAAAACTCTAGAGAAGATAGGGTTCAAAGATCATTTCTGAACTTTGTAAAGGCTATATATGCTAAACCCTCAGCTACTATAATACTGAATGGAGAAAAGCTGAAAGCATTTCCACTAAAATCAGGAACAAGACAAGGCTGTCCACTCTCATCACTTTTATTCAATGTTTTTCTTGAGAACCTAGCTAGAGCAATTAGGAAAAGAAAGAAATCAAAGGGATAAAAACAGTAAGAGAGGAAGTCAAACTCTCTCTTTTTGCTGATGACATTGTCCTGTATCTGGAAATCCAAAAAACTCCATCAGTAAAGTGCTTGAACTTACAAACAGATTTAGAAAAGTGGCAAGATACAATATCAACACCCACAAATCAGTAGCTTTCCTATACACTAATAATAATAGGTCTGATGAAGAAATCAGGAAATCAGTTCCATTCAAAATATCTTCAAAATGAATGAAATACTTGGGAATTAACCTTACAAGGGAAATCAAAGATCTCTACAACAAAAATTATCAATCATTGAAGAATGAAATCCAAGATGAACTAAGAAGGTGGAAAGATGTCCCATGCTCTCGGTTAGGAAGAAATAATATAATAAAACTGGCCATTCTATCGAAAGCTTTATATCGATTTATTGCTATTCCTATAAAGATACATATGTTGTTCTTTACAGACATAGAAAAAGCAATTCTCAAATTCATTTGGAACATTAAGAAACCTAGAATTTCCAAAACACTATTAAACAAGAAAGATTAAACAGGTGGTTTTGCCATACCAGATTTAAAACTATATTACAGAGCTGTAGTAACAAAGACAGCATGGTACTGGTATCAAGATAGGAAAGAAGACCAATGGAATAGAATAGAAGACCCTGGAACAAACCCTCAAACCCTTAAACATCTGATATTTGACAAAGTGGGACAAAATATTACATGGAGGAGAGACAGCCTCTTCACAGAACTTCTTAAACACTCGATAAATTGACTGCCTTACTATACAAAATACTTTCTTACCAGAAACATTTTTTCTAATGTCCATATTACAATACATTTCCATAACTATAGCCTTCCTATCTCTTTCCTACTTGGGGACCCTTTGTGAAATTTACAGTCTACTCTTTTTTTTTAAGAGAGAAAGATAGTGAGAGAGAGAGAGTGAGAGAGAGAGAGAGAGAGAATCAAATTTTATTTAGTTTTTCATGTAACTTTCCTTATTCTTACACTTTGTTGCATACATGATGCTGGGTTTTGAACCCACATCCTTGTGCATGCCAGGCAAGCATTAGAACCACTGAGCTACCACTCCAGTCCCCATTCTTCTCTTTTCAATGAGATCAAATATTTTATGTTGTTTATAGTACTTTTAATTGAAACACAGTTGAAACTTTTTTCACTTTTTTATATTATTAGAATTTTAACACTTAATAACCTCATTCTTAGTGAAGACCCCAAAACAACTTAATGCTCAACTCTTACCAATTTATAAAAACACATTTAATAAACACAAATATGTTTCCTCATAGAATTTAAGAATCCAAGACTACTAGAAAACCCCATTCTATCTTCACCCCCATCTGCCTTTGAAGTACTCTGCCTGCCTCCAAGAGGGGACAGGCATCTGAGTCACTCTCTCAACTCTTAGGCTCTCTCTCTCCTTCCTGGGATGCTGCCAGGGTGCCTCTACTGTCAGGCAAGTTTCCCAGGGTGTTACTGTGAAAGCCATGAAGGAGGCCCAGAGAACTGATCCCTGACAGCTGTGAGCCACCCTCATGTGCATACAGGTCTCGCAAGGCACCTGCCTGCAGAGAAGCAACAAAAAGGCACTGGAGGTGGGGCAGATGGGCTGCATTTCCTCAGGGAGCCCTGGTGACCAAAGCAAATCCCTGGAGGGATTCAGGGTGAGGTCAACCTCAATGAGCTCCAGCGTCCTGTGGAGCTCAGCCAAGTACAGTGAGGAAGCTCTGGGAATCATAAGGGAAGTTTTGGAAAGGACCCACCAGGTTTTGATTGTTAAGCATAAGCAGTGCACAGAGGAGACAGCAACTTTGAGTATTGACTCCATGTCAATCTTACAATAAGGGAGGCCCTATCATCCCCAATCATCAAAGGGTAAAGCTACAGAGAGGATCAGTAACTGTCCAATACCTCACAGCTGTTAAGTCAGCATACTGGGCATCAACATCAGTGTGCTGTGACATGCAGTGCGGTAGCAGTGGCAGCCCCCTTAGGAACGTTAAGGGGAGGGGTCAGACTGACAAGATGGCTGGCTGCTCAGGTTTTGTCTGACACTGAGGTGAAGGTTATAGAGGTTTATCCTGGTGGAATGCAGATGCTTCCAGTAGTGAATTGCTGAAGCTGAGAACAAAGGCTTTGAACCTGGTGTAGGAGAGTTAGCTGGCAGCTACTCAGGAGGCTGAGGTGGGAGGAGCCCCAGAGCTCAGGAACTTGGGGCCAGACTAGATTACACAGCAAATCCACAGTCTAAAAATAAAAAGGAATGCAGGCTGTGGATTTGACAGTGGAGGAAGCCACAGATGAAGGGCCTCTGAGAAATGTTTTCAAATTGGTTTAGAGACAGAATGGGCCAGTCAAATTTTCTTGCCTGGAGACAGCTTGAGTGTTCAGCAAATGGCAACCCCAAAAATGTAACTGATTTCATACCAATGAATTAGAATGATAAAATGTGTTAAGCTTATTTGAATTTAATAATGTAAGTGTTTCCTGGTTTACCTTCAAAACTCTTTAGTGCTAACGGGTACAGTGTCACACAACTATTATTCCACCAGCTGGGGAGACTGAGGCAGGAGGATTGTGAGT
>PVKS010044420.1:0-14345 GCA_004027875.1 Aplodontia rufa
AAAAAAAAAGAAAAGAAAACTGCAGACCAATTTGCCTGAATGAACATATACGTAAAAATCCTTAATAAAATTCTAGCTATCCGGATTCAAAAATACATCAAAAAGATAATATCATTGATCAAGTGGCATTCATTCTAGGAATACAGGACTGGTGCAACATACGCAAATCAATAAATGTAATTCACCACTTAAACATAATTAAAAATAAAAACCATATGATCATCTCAATTGATACAGAAAAGAACTTTGATAAAATTCAACACCCAGTTATGCTCAAAACTCTGGAGAAGATAGAGATCAAAGAAAGACTCTTTAATTTGTAAGAACCATTTATGACAAACCCATTGCCAATATCATGCTTAATGGAAAAAAACATTCCCACTGAAAAAAGGCATTCCCAACTGAATTCAGGAACAAGAGAAGGAAGTCAACTTTCACCACTTTATTCAATATAGTCCTAGAAACCCTATCCAAAGTTATCAGTCAAGAGAAGGAAATCAAAGGAATTCTAATAGGTTTCTCTATTTGCTGATGAAATGATCCTGTAACTAGAAGACCCAATAAACTTGACCAGAAGATTTCTAGAGCTTATAAATGATTTCAGCAAAGTGGCTGGTTATAAGATCAACACTCATAAATTATTACCTTTACTATACTCCAGCAAGAAGTCCTCTGAAGAAGAAATCAAGAATTCTGTCCAATTCACAATTTTCTCAAAAAGAATAAAATATTTGGGCATCAATCTAACAAAGCATATTAAGGACCTCTACAATGAAAACTAATGAACATTAACAAAAGAAATTGCAGAAGACCTGAGTAGATGGAAAAATATTCCATGTTCTTGGTTAGGAGAATCAATATAATCAAAATGGCCATGTTACTGAAAACCCTATACAGATTCAATGCAATCCCCCATCAAGATACAAATGACATTCTTCACAGATATAGAAAAAGCAATTCTCAAATTCGTATGGAATAACAAAAGGCCCAGATTAGCCAAAACATTACTAAGCAAGAAAGAGGAAACAGGAAGTATCACAATTCCTCACCTGAAATTATACTATAGGGCTATAGTACCCAAAACAGCATGATATTGGTATCAAAGAAGAAATGAAGACTAATGGAACAGAATAGAAGATACGAAGACAAACCCTTAATTCTTTAACCATCTGATATTTGACAAAGGGGGCAAAAAACATAGTGTGGAAAGACAGCCTGTTCAACAAATGGACCAGATCAAATGGACAGTCATAAGCAGACAACTGAAATTGTATCCTTACCTCTCACCTTGCACAAGAATCAAATCAAAGTGGTTCAAAGAACTGGAAATTAAACCAGCAACTTTACAATTGCTTGAAGAAAAAGTAGGATCAACACAACATGACACAGATGTTGGCACTGCCTTCCTTAACAAGCCTCCCATAGCACAAGAATTAAAGCCAAGAATAAATAAGTGGGATGTCATTAAACTAAAAAGCTTCGTTCTGTACAGCTAAAGAATTAGTCAAGAGTATCAAGAGAGAACCTACAGAATGGGAGAAAATCTTTGCCTGCTATACCAAGGACAGAGGGATAATATTTAGAATATACAAAAAATGCAAAAACCTGAACACCAAAACCACAAAGAATCCAATCAATACATGGGCTAGGAAAGTAAATAGAAACTTCTCAATGGAGGAAGTCCAAAAAGCCCATAAACATATGATAAAATGTTCTACATCACTAGCAATCAGAGAAATGCAAATTAGAACTTCACTCAGATTCCACCTCACTCCTGTCAGAGTGGCAAAAATGAAGACTACAAACAATAACAGATGGTGGTGGGGTTGTAGGAAGAAAGGAACATGATCACACTACTGGTGGGATTGCTAGCTTGTACAACCACTCTAGAAAGCAGTGTGGAGATGCCTCAAAAACTAGGGCTGAAACCAACTTATGACCCAGCTATCCCACTCCTGGGTATTTTCCCAAAAGAGCTAGAAATGGCATACTACAGAGATAAAGCTACATCAATATTTATAGCTGCTCAATTTACTATAGCTAAACTATGGAACCAACCCAGATGCCCCAAACTGGATGAGTGGATTCAAAAACTGTGGTACACATATATGATGGAGTTCTACTATGCTATTAAAGAGAACAATATCATAGCATTTGCAGCCAAATGGATGGAAATGGAATAAATTATGCTGATTGAAATCCCAAACTTAGAGACTCTAAGGCTGAATGTTTTCCCTCACATGTGAAATAGAATACAACTGGAAACAGATTGAAAGTTGGCTAAGCTAATAATAACCTCAATATGGGTGAATTTTTACATGAGCAGGGGAAACCATGGCTATGACACTGGGGAATGAAGGGAAGGGAGAAGGGAGGGATGAGAAGGATGAGGGGGATATCAAGGCAGCTGGAGGCAGGGAGTAGGGAGGTTATCAATCCAGTGCGGAACCTTCAACTTCCATGAGAAGCCCAACTAACATGGCGGGTAAAGTATGGGAAACATGGGATCAGGGAGAACTCAAAGCGGGGAGGATCATGAAATGGCATGTTTTGTCAAAAATCCATGTGTTCATTAAAGTGTAACAATGATTCCCTCCAGTATGTTGAACAAATTTAAAAAATGATTTAGAAGTTTCTTTCAATTTCCTTACATTTCCTTTATGTAAAAGTGATTTTAAATTTAGGGAGTGATGGTTCAGTGCCTTGAGCACTTGACTGGCATCTGTGGGGATCCAGGTTCAAACTGCAACACAACATACACAACTGAGTGTCGGAGAAACAAAAGCCAGATGAAAAAATAAAAATACTGATTCTCTCTTTCTCTCTCTCTCCCTCCCTCTCTCTTAGAAAAAAAATAGACTTATAAAAATAGCTAGGCAAGTATGACTTTATGGAGAGTCTAATTTCTTTTCTATTCTCATTGCTATTAGGCACAGATGCTTATTTAGAGAGGGACAATGAGAGAGAGAGAGAGAGAGAGAGAGAGAGAGAACGAGCACAGACAGACACAAAGAGAATCGATTTTATTTAGTTTTTTATATGGCTTTCCTTGCTCCAAAACTGCATTGTGTACATGGTGCTGGGATTTGAACCCACATCCTTGCACATGCCAGGCAAGCACTGTAACTGCTGAAACACTACTCCAGCCCAAGGCACAGATATTTATGATAAATGAGGAAACCACTGTATTTTGAATTTTAAAAGCATCTAGTTTTGATTTAAGTTTATTGTATTATTCTGAATAAGGAACTAAGTGGTAGGCTGGAAAGGTGGCTCAGTGTTAGAGCACTTGTCTGGCCTGCACAAGAACCCAGGTTTGATCCCAGTACCACATACACAAGTAAGTGGAGGGAAAACAAAAACAAGATGCAAAAATAAAATTAACTGTTGGTTTCTCTCCCCCACCCCCATCTCTCTTAAAAAAAAGAAAGAAAGAAAGAAAGAAACTTAAGTGGTGTTACCCACTCTTTTCATATTTTTATTTTGAAGTGTAAAACTGGATAGAGATTCACAAAAGTGATAAGATTAATGATTAGTACAGGAATGTTTTAACTAAAAGGATAAATAAAAATAAAAGAATAAAATTTCAGAATGAATAAAATGAGAAAGCTATAAGTTGGCATCTCAGTTAGATTTAAATATTCTTCTGTCCTCCCTTACATGTTAATTAGGAGTTAATTAAAGGGGCTGGAGCAGTGGCTCAGTGGTAGAGCACTTCCCTGGCATGCATGAGGACCCAGGTTCAAACCTCAGCACCACATATACAACAAAGTGTTAGAAAAAGTAAAACCAGATGAATAAATAAATAAAATTGATTATCTTTCTCAATCACACCTCTTAAGAAAAAAATTAATTAAAGGTCATAAAAATTTGATTAGGATGGCTTCCAAGCTACATACAATATTACTAACATACCCTGAACTCCAATAACCTGGAACAAAACAAGAGAGATATGTTTGGGCATTGCTGTCCCTTTTTAGTGACAGAAAAGTCAATACAGAATCTCAAACAGTTTCTATTCTTAAACTGAAAAGTAAGCAGTGCTATTGCTATTGTAATCCAAATGAGATGTACATGGCCAAAAAGTCAATAAAACAATAAGCCAAGTTGAGTCAAAGATGAAAATATGCCTTGCTTAAAAAAAAATAACATCTGGGGCTGGAGCAGTGGCTCAGTGGTTATGGTACTTGCCTTGCAGCCTGAGTGCGTGGGTTCACGCCCCAGGACAACATGCACAGTGAAGTGTCTGAGCATCGGAGGTCCATGAAAAACCAAATAGAATTGATTCTTCCTCTCTCTCTCTCTCTCTCACTGTCCCTCTTTCTTTAAAAAAAATTAGGTTTTAAAATGCATATGTTTTAAAAAATAATTTCTCTAACTAAATAAAATGTCAGTATTTGCTTAGAAATGTTGAAAACTTTAGCAGAATACTATATTGCTGACATTGTCAATGAGTGAATTTTTGTTATCTGGTTATTATAAACACATAGGAAAACTACTACTGATTTTTGCATGTTCATTTTATAAACAGCCACTTAGTGTTCTAATTTGATTTTCTTAGGTTTCATCAACAGATAAAAACTTATTACCTATCAATAATAACTTTACCTTTTCCAATAAGTTATACCCCATTTATTTTTCTTATGTTATTGCATAATCTAGTACTTCCTGAATAATGAAAATGAGAATGGTAGTGATACCAAGTATCCCATCTTTTAAAAGACTGCCTCTAATATATCACAAATAATTATTAGATAGCCAATGGTTTGAATAGTTTTTGACATTTAAAAAATTCTGCAAGATTCAATTTGTCAATATTTATAAATGATTTTTGCTTCTGTATCTCTATTTATGTGAGCTAACATTACTTACAAGTGCTTACAAAATGCTGGTCTTGGCCTGTAGTGGTGCTTGGAGTGCTTGCCTGGCATGCGTAAGGACACAGATTCAAACCCCAGCACCACATACACAACTAAGTGTCAGAGAAACGAATACCAGAAGAAGAAATAAATAAAATTGATTCTCTCTTTCTACCTCTCACTCACTTTCTCTGTCTCTTATTTTAAAAAAATAAGACTTCATTTTCTCAATTTTAAGCATTTTAAAGGTATTTAACTATGACAACTCTGAGATAGTTACTTATTTCACACAAGGAAACTGAAGCACAGAAAGGTAAGTAACTTCCTTCAAGATGACAGAGCTTGTGAGTGGTTAAACTGGAAACATGGATAAACATGAGACTATTAGTAATTTCTTATTGCACCTTAGTATTTAATAGGTTTAGATATAAAGGTTTTGCTCTTTTCGAAAATAAAAATGGTAAGCTATCAATTTTAACATTCTCTGGAACAGTTTATACAGTACAGGAACTACGTTAGTCTTAATGATGACACCTATATAGTTATATGAGTTTAAAATTTAATTCTACTTACATTAATATTAAAATTTAGACCTACTTTCCTTTTTCTGTGTTTGCTCTCATATTTGTCTAATCTTTGCATGCACTCTGCTAACATGATTCATAGAATTAAAACATTTTAGATAGAGTCTATTTTATCTAGGGACCACAATTGGTAGCCACAGGATAGAAGCTGACCATGCCAGAAAAACAAACCACATGATCTGGGGTAAATACCTTAGGTCATGTGGGATCAATTGATCCACGGAAAGAGCTCAATACCTGGGAAATCAATCAATCAATAATGCCTAGCTATTGGAGCTCCAATAAAAACTGAACACTATAACTCACATATCATATACTGACACCAGGAGGGTAAATTCTTGACTCCACAGAGAAGGAAAAAATGGAAGCTTCACATATGAAACCCTCCCAGACTCTGCCCTATGCATTTCTTCCTTTGCATAATTTTAATATGTAGCTTTTATTTGTAGTAAGTACACCATAACTGTAAGTATACTTTTCAGGGAGTTCTGTGAATCCTTCTAGCAAATCATCAGCCTGAGCAGGATTGTGGGAAACCCCTGAATTTACAGATTTTATCAGAAATGAGGGCAATCTTAGGGAGTATGCACTTAAGCTTTGTAATTTAGCTAAATCTGAGTATAGCTAAACTACTTATTCTACTTTTTTAAAGGGAAGAATTCACTCTCCTTTTAGAATAAAAGTTCAAGTTGCTGACTTACAAATATGGATTTTCAACGTTAAATTTAAAAAAATAATTTATATGGGGCTGGAGTGGTGGCTCACCAGTTAGACAGCTTGCCCAGCACGTGCGAGTTCTCGAGCTTAAATCCCACACAACGAAGTCTCAGAGCAACAAAAGCCACGTGAAAAACTAAATAAAAATTGTTTCTCTCTTTCTCCCTCTCACTGTTCCTCTCTCTTTAAAAAAAAAACAAAAACCGTTTATAGAAAAAGATAAGACATAGGGGCTGGAGCCATGGCTTGGGATTACAGCACTTGCCTGACACGTGCAATTACATGAGTACAAACCCCAGCACATACCTAACAAAGTCTTGGAGCAACGGGGGCACATGAAAAACTAAATAAAAACTGTTTCTGTCTCTGTCTCTAAAAAAAAAAGAAAAAGAAAAAAGAAAGAAAGAAAGAAAGAAAGAAAAAAGTAGAGACCAAGGAAATGATTTAACTAACGGTCCTTCAAATGCCTTTATCAAAGCCTTTTGCTACATGTTGAGCCTAGTTACATGTACATCTCCTTTCCAGATTCATAGCAACATGTTAGCATGATCTTAAGCTGTTCGCTCTGATTATTATCTAGGCTTCACTATTTGCTTGCTCAATATTGGTCTTAGTTAAATCAATATAATGAAACTTAAGTTTCAGAAAGATTTCTCAAGCTAAAAGGATACTCTAACTCTTGTTAAAGAGTTAAAACTATATTCACTTGATTTTTTTCTTAATATCTCCAAAAGCCCACTTTTTCTAATAAAATATCTAGAAATAATGGACAACATTTTAAAATAGATCATTTAGGGCTGGGGTAACTTAATGGCAAGAGTAAAAGTAACTGGTTATCTAACTTGAATGAAGCCCTAGGTTCAAACCCCAATACTAAAAAGAAAAAATGATTCATTTGGACTACCAGATTGTTTTCTTTTTCTTTTTTACTTTTTTTTTTTTTTTTTTTTTTTTGTTAAGAGAGAGGAACAGTGAGAGACAGAGAGAATCAATTTTTATTTAGTTTTTCATTGCTCAGATACTATATGTGGTGCTGGGGTTTGAACTCAAGTACTGTTACCCTGAGCCCCTATCAGATTGTTTTCAATTGAATAGCTTGAAATTTTTGAAATAGTATGTATACCAGACACAATTTAATAGGAAAAGGAAAAGAACAATATATCTACAGCTGTTTGATAAAGGATTGGTGTAATGTTCTTCAGGCCTTGGAAGTAGGATACTGGATAGAAAAGGTGCAAATAAAAGCACTGGCTATCAAAAGAGGGAAGGACAACAACTTAAACAGAGATAATGTGAGAAAATTCCAGACAATCAGGCAACCTGACAAATTTAAGACCCTAATATCATGCAATCATTGTTTCATATAATACAATCTATCTGTGCAAGAGTCCATGCTACAGATTCACTAGTGCCCAGCTTTCTCTACATCCACATTGTACTGACAATGTTCAAAAAGGCCCCAATTTAATACTGATTTCATAATTTTTTGCATGCCTATCTCATGACTCTTTATTCCTCTGACTCTCCTTATAACTTTTGAGATGTACCACAGATTTTATGATATTTTAGTTTTATTTCAATGTAACATCACAGAATGTTTAAAATACATTAAAATTTAAAAATATTAATATTCAATGTACATACACAATTCTAAAGCAATCGTTTAAAGAGATCATCTATGAACTAACCAATTCTATTGATATTAAAAGAGAAAATGCCAGATAAGCAATGTTTCTTAAAAACCATATCATTTAGTAAAGATTAAATGAGCATTTATGAAGTTAAATATTTTAATTTTATATGTATAGGATAAATAACATTTGAATTGTTTAAGTTACTATCTGACTTTAAGAGTCTAAAATAATGCATACAGGAATAAGAAACTCTAAACACCAAATCCTCTACCTCAGATTCAAAATACACTTTTAGAACAAGAAGATTTCACACTGATCAAATCTAATAAGTACCATGGAATTATTTTCTGCATAATGTGAAAATTATAATTAAAAAAGAAACTATGATATTTAAAATAAAACAAAATATATATTATATGTTATTAGCCATATATTTTATATAATATATATATATATATATATATATATATATATATATATAATACTGTAAAGAATAATGGTGTAAGTATTTATCGAAGTATCATAAAACACCTCAGGAATTGATAAAGAATTAAACACATCATAGACAGAGAAAGGAAAACAGAGGTTAAGGGACAGATGTGAGGAGGGAAGGACAACCATACCAAAAAAAAAAGAATGAATTTCATGAAATAACTCAGAGTAAGATCAATATGCAAGAATTGGTACCATTTTTAAGGTACATATGTGTCTTATAAACTTAAAATATTTACCTCATTTTCTGTACCCACATCCAGAATGACAGGCAGACATTGTTGAGGATTCACCCCTCCACAAGCTGTATATAGTGCCAATTTACCCACAGGGATGCCCATGCCATTACAGCCAAGATCTCCCAAACCAAGAATACGCTCTCCATCAGTCACCACAATAGCCTAGAAAAAAAAGAAAGAAAGAAAAAGAACCTATTAATAATTTTTGCAAATTCTAGGGCACAACTTCTTGTCTCTTTTTCTTAAATTAATATTCATGTAATGAAAATGAAGCTGTTAGAAAATGTAAACTGAGGCCAAGTGTGGTGGTGTATGCCTGATATTCGGGAGGCTAAGGCAGGAGGATTGCAAGTTCAAGGCCAGCTTCAGCAAGTAAGTCTCGGAAGAACAGAAGTCACATGAAAAACTATGTAAAAATTACTTCTCTCTTTCTCTCTCTCTCTTACTGTCCCTCTCTGTTTAAAAAAAAAGTTAATATATATATTAATAAATTATATATATTCTATACAGTTCATTTTTGAAATTTTCCCCTAACCATAATGAGTCAATATGCTATGTTTTTTTGTTTGTTGGTTTTTTTGGTTTTTTTTTGTGAAGGGAAATAACTACCACTAGGTTAACTCAGCTCCGACTTAAGGCAAAAAGATAAACAAATATTACAGAGTATTATAACTTTGTTTTTTAAATCAAACCCAACACTTCAAAGGTCCAAATTCTTCAAATGTACGTCTGATAGATACTGTTTTATTTATTATTATCACAAATACTTTTATATATCATTGTTAACAAATACTTTTGTGAATGTGTTCATTATACAAGAAAAGTTTAGGTCTAGTTGGCCTGTCTATACTTACATGTATTTTTATGTTTTGTAAGGAGAGTACCATTGTAATACACATTAGTTATGGCCTAAATAAATTATATATTACATTCCAGGTTTCACTAAAGGCAGTTAAACACAGTGTTGCATCTTATAATTTTCTTGTTTCAAAGTTTTTGAAAAAGGTGTTTAAAAATATCAAGCGTTTTCATCCATTTTATAGTACATCTATGTTAAACGAAATGTATGTCTTAAACAAAGTCAAAAGAAGCATTTTTTCATAACTCTTATTCCCTAACATGTTCTAATATAAATATCTATCTGTTTTATTACTTAAATAATAGTGCTATATAAGAGAACACATTAAGTACATAAAATAAATAGATATTTATATAAGTGGTAGTGTGAAAAGCTTTTTAAGTAGGTTTTGAGTCATTTACTATTTTAGCTTAGTTTATGCCTTATTACAAACATATATTAAAAGCATCAATTCATAAATATTTCAACTCTAAAAAGTATATTTTAATAGCAAAAAAATTGAGATAAAAAATCAGAATAATTTTTCACTGAATTAGCATTCTCTTGCTTTTGTTTTTACCTACTTTATCTCCTCTTAAGAAAATAAAGCAGTTAGATATTTTCTGTAAAGTAATCAAGTCACAACATCAGGATTAATCTCAAGACAACCACAAGTCTATTAATGATGATTGTGTTTCAGAAATCACATTTCCATCCCACCATATAAAGTATTATCTGGGCATCAACTGAATAAAAACCTTTGGAATAAAAGATAGAGGCACTGTACAGGTGTCCTCCCTTCATCCCTTCTTTTCCCTTCTCAGAGCCTATTCTTTCCTATGATTTTCTGAAAGCATAACCCTTTCTCTTTTTCCTGATCTTTAGAAACCATTTTAAAATGTGTCTCCAGATAAACCTTCTTCCAGTATTATGTAATTTCCTTGCTTAAATTTAACACTCTATTTTTTCAAGTCTAAATTTCTTTTGAACTTCAAATCCTTTTATAATAATTTGATTGTCTCTTACTTAAGCAGTCTTAATTCCCCTACCTTCCAACACCCATCTTTAATTAGGCCAGCCAATTTCATTATTATATAAGAACACACCATTCTCTCCCTGAACTAAATACCTACATTCGTATGTTCCCTTAAGAGAGTAACTCCTTCCCTAATTATAAAAGTTTGAATTTAAGCTCTAACTTTGCTAGAAAAGTTTTTTAAACGTATTCCAGCCTTCACTGAATACTATCTTCCTCTTAATGAATAAACACAACAGTCATGATTGTCCAGGCCCAGCCGGCAGGAACCAGACGGCTCTCAATTGGCGGTTGACTGGGAATGAAGTAGACCCACTGGCCTTGAGTTCTCCAAACGCTTCATTTTTCCCTCTCTCTCACTAGAGGCCTCCAAGCGCTTCCTTCTCCACCTTCTCTGTTTTAGAGGCAAGGTCTTTACATACATCTCCTTCCTCTTCACTAGAGGCAAGGCTTTTTACATTTAGAGTCAAGGCTATTCACATTTTCTCTCTTTAGAGTCCCTATTTCTACTGCCGAGGCTTTTCTTCCTCTCTTGCTGCCTGCATGTTAGGTTTTCTTCTTCTGCCTCTGCTGCTGCTGCTTCTCTTTCTCAGCGTCTTCTGCTGCTCTCCTCTGTCTCTGCTGCTGCTGCTTCTCTGACTAGTGGCTACGCTTTTTCCCTGTACATCCGGTATTTATCCGTTACAACAACCAATAGGGATACAGTGCAAACACATTGAACCAATTGTAACAAATGAGCCGCCAAATAGCTTAGTCATGCGGTCAGGCAGTTTGCTAATTACAAGCCAGCTGGGCCTCTTAGAGTTGTTTACCACTAATTCTTTTACAAGTCAGCTGGGCCCCTTAGGGTTGTTTACCACCAATTCTTTTCTCTGGCATCCGGCCAGGCATCATGTTGGCCTTAGTCTCTAACAATGATACCACACAGTTTCATTATATTTCATCTAAAAATTGATTGTCTTTTTCTCATGTGTGCTTTCAACTACACAGTAGAGACCATTACCTTATATTTCAGTATGTTGTTTTAAATTATGATCTGTCATTTATCTGGGCAGTGGTGCACACCTCAAATTCCAGCAACTCAAGAAGGCTGAGGCAAAAGGATCTGAAGTTCAAGGCCAGCCTCTGAAACTTAGTGAGTCCCTGCCTTAAAATAAAAAATAAAAGCAGCTGGGGATATAGCTCAGTGGTAGAGCACCCCTGGATTCAATTCCTAGCATGCATGCGCGCACGTGTGCGCGCACACACACACACACACACAGACACACCAAAAAAAAAAAAAACCTTGCCATTCACTGTCTACTATGTGCCAGAAAGTATGCTAGATGTTTAAAAATAACAATAGGCAGACAGAATCAAGAATATCAATGAAGACCTAACATTAAGATCCAAAGGATAAAGGCAGAATATTAATTAATAGTAGAGATTAGATACATGAAAAAATAAAACAGGGAGAGTGCTTACAACCTACTGTTATGATTACAGGGTACTGAACAGAACTCTACTTCAGAGGTATTTCTTTTATTAACTTGTTTATTCTTTTTTTTTTGTTGCTGTCGTTGTTGGTGCTTATCATGGTTTAGATATATGGTGTCCCCCAAAAGTCCACACATGAGACAACACAATAAAGTTTTGAGGTGAAATAATTAGGTTCTAAGAGCCTTAACCTAAACAGTGCATTAATCCACTTGGTGGATTAACTGTGTGGTAACTGTAAGCAGGTAGGATGTGGCTGGAGAAGGTGGGTATGTTGAGGTGTCCCTTTGGGGTTCATATTTTGTCCCTGTTGAGCAGAGCTTTCTCTCCTCTCTGGTGGCCATTTTCTGAGCTGCCTTCCTCTGCCACTTCCTTCTGCCATGATGTTCTGCTCATCTGGGGCACAAAGCAATGGAGTCAGCCAACTATCCACTGAGATCTCTGAAACCATGAAGGCCAAATAAACTTTTCCTCCTATAAAATTGTTCTTGTCAAGTCTTTTAGTCACTGCCACAAAAAAACTTTACTGAAACAGTGGTACTTAGGATTGAACCCAGGGGTACTCAACAACTGAGGTACATCCCAATCCTTTTTATTTTACTTTGAGACAGAGTCTTGCTGAGTTGCCTCTAATGTAAGATCCTCCTGCCTCAGGCTTCCAAATTGTTGGGATTACAGGTGTGTGCTTCTACTCATGATTGCCTTATTAATTCTTCCTAATTTTTTTTTAGAGAGGAACAGAGAGAAAGAGAGAGAGAGAGAATATCAATTTTATTTAGTTTTTCATGTGGCCTTTGTTGCTCAGACACTTTGTTGTTTACGTGCTGCTGGGGTTTGAACCTGCATCCTTGTGCATTGCCAGGCAAGCACCATAACCACTGAGTCACTGCTCCAGCCCCGTCTTGTTAATTCTTAAAATCCTCTAGACTTGTGGTTAAAATGTAAATATCCTTCTTAGATGATCATTCATTTATGCTTTATAGAATTAACACATTTCTTAGAATAATTGTTAAGAACAAGATCTGTGGATAGTTCAGTCTAGAAGTCAGGAGAAAAGCTGAAGGAGCAACTTAGGTGGAGAAAATAAACTGGGGAGATTGGAAATAGAGTGAAAACTACTTTTATTTAACAAGTTTGACTTGCATGAGCCTTAGAGAGCTAAATTAAACAATTTTAGCCACAAATGCTCAGACAAAATCATTAAACGAGTCACACCTGAAAAGTCAAGGGCTAAAGAGGATCTTGTTCCATTTATGTTCAATCTTAGTCCTAAAAGACACCACAAAGATGCTGGGCACCTCACAGGAAGTCAAAATGGGGCTAGAGAGGGAATGAGAACATCTCATCTCCGTTAGACAAGGAAAGTGGTTTAGGATCATGGGAGGGGCCTTGTACTTAATTCCCCCCAAGGTCATGCATTACTGTATAACCCATCTTCGCCTTCTTTTCCTCACTGAATTATCATGATAATTATAAGAGGATTCCATTACAATGTGTCACATTGGAAAGCTACCACATGTCAGATACTATTATTACCTTTATTGTCACTGACTAACACACAGAGGGAAGTTGGCAACTTACTTAAGGTGATAAAGATAAAGACAGGAATTAACGGATTTCTTTTGCCTATTCAGAACCTCTTAGTGGATGATTAAACACAGAGGATAACAGTTTGCTTAAAGAAATTCAGACGCATCTTCAACATATATATCATCATTTATAATGAATAAAAATCTTAAGAAATTATATAGAAATATGGGAAAACAGTATCTAAAGAGTTTCAGAATAAAATTAATCCATTATGCAAAAATCAAAGGATCATAAATTAAGTGATAGTCACTGAAAAAGTCAGGGAATGCTACCTATCACCATGAGAACTCTCAACTGTCTTATGGGATAGAAAATGAGAATAAATTGCCTCAATAGAAAAATTGGATAACTTACCTTTAAAAATAAGAGAGATAGAGGGACAGTGAGAGAAAGAATCAATTTTATAATTTTATTTCATTTTTCATCTGGTCCTCATTACTCCAACACTTAGTTCTATAAGTGGTGCTAGGATTCAAACCCATGTCCTCGTGCTTGCAAAGAAAGCACTGTAACCACTGAGCCGCCACTCCAGCCCCTGATAACTTACCTTGATGACATCTTCTGGCCAAGCATTAAGAAGTGAAGCAATATGCCCTCGATCATGGATACTAATAAAGAGACCTCTGGTTGGAAAAAAAAAGAAAAAGAACAAAGTTTTAAGTTTCTTAGACCTATCAAACTATCCTGAACAATTACATTTTCAAATTTATAAATACATTTCCATTTTGATTAATATTAATTTTGTGAAAATTATTTACTTAGTAAAGAAGAAAGTACTTTAATATACAGACATCTACAATTAAGGTTAAGTTATTCTTTTTTTTGGATGGGATTGGGGGCTCAAACCCAAGGGCAAGCTACCACTTAACTATACCCCCAG
>PVKS010044421.1:0-12500 GCA_004027875.1 Aplodontia rufa
ATAATATCTTTGCTAGTATTTACATTTGTGTTATTTACTCTTACCTGAAATTGAATCAGGCTTTCCAATATTTATGAAATTCCTAGAGAACGTTTTGTGTACAGATGAAATGCAAGGTTGGAATTTATTGGAGAATTACCATGTGAAATACGTGCAATGTCCATGTGACAGCAATGAGCAGAAACAACGGAGAGAACTGGCTATGCTACACTTGGCCTCAGGGGTCAGCCGTCAGTTATCCTCAATGCTCCATTTGTACCGAGTTTGCTTTAAGAATGTTCTGTCGTGCGATTAGGATGACAGTAAGACTACTGGTCTCATGAGGAGATTTTGATATTGAGCCCCAGGGATATAGAAACTTAAGCGTAAGCTTGTGACCACCTCACACAGCAGCACTGACCTAGCCAGGAAGCAGCACCTGGAGCTCATCACAGATGATCCTCCCTGACTAGGAACCCACATATCCACTCAAAATATCTACCCATTTTGAGAACACATTCATCTTCAACCTCCACACATCACCCCCTTCCCAGCCTCTAGACTCTTCTATATTTCCCCAACAACATACAATTACGTAAATATTATATGTCTGCTTAGGGGAGTAAAGAATAAGGTACATTTCTGCTTCCCCCACTAGATCCCTCCTAGTTCTTCCTCCCTCTTCTCTCACTCCCACCTCTTTCCTCCCCCACTCGCACCTACATATCTATGATTCCCCTAGTTTATGTGCTGCTTCAACTTTGGTGAGTCTAAAACATGTGCTGGACTAACTTATATCTGACCAGAATGAGGTAAAATTTTAATGTGGTTTTGGTTTGCATTTCTCTGATTACTAGTGATTTAGAACACTTTCTCATGTGTTCATTGGCTTCCTCAATTACATCTGTTAAGTCTCTGTTTAGCTCTCTGACCAAAGTATTCACTGAATTGTTTGTCTTTGGCATTAAGTTTTTTTAATTCTTTGTAAATTTTGGATATTAGTCCCCTGTCGGAAGAATCATAGCCCATGATTATCTCCCTTTGTATAGGTTCTCTCTTGACTGTTTTGACCATTTCTGAGGCTGAGCAAAAGCTCTTCAGTTTAAGGGCATCTTACTCATTGATTCTGATTCTTGACTTTAATTCTTTCACTTTGGGAGTCTTTTTGAGAAAGTCATTGCTTAGTCACATATGCTGGAGTGTTGCTCCTAATTTTTCTTCTAACATTTGTATGGTAACTGGTTTAATTCTTAATCCCTTGATGGATTTCAATTTTATTTTTGTGCAAGATAAGAGATAAGGTTCTCTAAGTCCAACTTTCTGGAAGTGGCTGTCTCATTTGTCTAACACCTTCTATTGAATAGGCTATCATATATCCATGTTATATTTTTACTCTCTTTGTCAAATATCAGATGTTTAAAGGTTAGTGGGTTTGGCTCAGAGGCTTCTATTCTATTCCATTGGTCCTCCTGCCTGTTTTGATACCAACACCATGCTGGTTTCAATACTACAGCTCTATAATATAATTTTAGATCAGGTATTACAAAACCACCAGTTTCATCTTTCTTGCTTAATAATGTTTCAGCTATTCTGGGTTTCTTGTTGTTTCAAATGAATTTGAGAATTGCTTTTTCTATACCTGTAAAGAATAACATTGGTATACTGCTGGGGATTGCACTGAATCTGCATAGCACTTTTGACAAAATGGCCAGTTAAATTGTATTAATTCTGGCTAGCCAAGAACATGGAACAGCTTGCATATTTTTAGGTCTTCTTCAGTTTTTTTCTTCTGATAATTTTCACTGTAGAGGCCTTTTATTTCCCTTGGTAGATTAATTCCCAAGTATTTTATTCTTTTTGAGACTATTGTGAATGGCACTGATTTCCTGATTTTTTCTTCTGCACTATTATTACCATACAGGAAAACCATTGATTTATGTATGTTGATCTTGTAGCTTGCCACTTTGCTAAATAAGTTTATAAGCTCAAGCAGTTTTCTGGTGGATTTTTTTGGCACTCCAGATGTAGGTTTACTATAAATGAAATCAAACACATGGTCAGGTGTGGGTGAGCAAGGCAGAAAATTTACTTCAGCTGAAGGGCAAAAGAATGTGCCCCCAGTAAAGAAATGTGGGGTTTTTAATTCTGACCTGATGCTACACTGCCCTTCACTCTAATTGGAGGAGCTAAGGTTCACAGTCCGTGAGGTTGACTGAGATAAGGTGGATGGAGGTACAAAGAGGAAGTAGGCGGCGACTGGAAGAAAGTGGGGGTGGAGCCGCACGTTATGAGGGTCAGAGTGAGTCAGCAAAGTTCTCCTGAAGAGGATGGGTGGGTACCAGAAGGGGTCCTTGGAAAGAAGTGGGTGTACACAGGTGAAAGAATTACTATCTTCAAGGGGGGCGTCTAAAATGGAGGTAGTGGGTTATACATTACAATCTTTCAAGTTTGATAGAAAAGATATGCATCTTACAATTTCATGTGTTCCATAGAAAAACAAATAGAAAACAGAGCTTATTAATATACAAAATTTTCATTTTGAAATAACATTTAAAAGAATATGAAAAGAAAAGTCAGGGGTTGGAGGGGTGGCTTGGCAGTTATGGCACTTGCCTGGCATGCACAAGGACATGGATTAGAACCCCAGCACCATATATGCAAAAAAGTGTTGGAGCAACGAAAGCAACATGAAAAACTAAATAAAATTGATTCTCTCTCTCTCTCACTGTCCCTCTCTACCTTAAAAATGAAAAAAATAAGACACTGACTTGGAGAAAAACTTTTTAAGTCATTAGACTTAACTTGCGCATGTCCAAAGATGAGCATAACATAGTGAATCTCATCAATATATATTTCAATGAGTCACTTTTAAAAAGGGGAAAAAACATTTAGTAAGCAACAGAAAGACCAGTAGAGGGAAGAAAAAGGAGAAGTGGTGGGGGAACACTGGGGACTGAATTAGAATAAGCTATATTGTATGCCTTTACAAAAATGTAAATGTTTAATCATATTGTCAAATATACATGAAAAGAATAAGGGGTGATAGATGGGAAAATGTTGGAACTGAGTTAAAACAAGGTACACTGCAAGCATTTATAAGTATGTCATTGTGTATACTATTTTCATGTATATAAAAATGTTCTTCATAGATTCAAGAATCACATTACTGTACTTGGGTATTTTAGGAAAAACATGTGAACAAGAAAGAGGCAAGGGCCCAGGGGATAGGAGAAGGAAGATAAGGGGATGCTGGGGGAGATATTGACCAAATTGTATTGCTGTATTGTTTGTAACTATGAATATGTCACAACAAATCCATCACTATGTACAACTAAAATGCACCAATTAAAAACACAAGAAAAAATAGGTGTTTTGTAGATGTCCTTTTTCAGATTTTCATTTCCTAGCTTGCAGAGGTTGTTTTAATTTGTTTGTATATTTTTATATTGTGAATAGGTGAAGAGGATGAACTAATGCTATTTTCAATCTATAGAGATGATAATAGCTTTTTCTGTTGAAATAGAGAATTATATTATTTGACTTTTTAGTGTTAGCATTCCTTTGATAAATCCATTATGATCTCTTTTAAAATTTGATGGACTCCATTTAATATTTTATTGAGAATTTTTTATTGTGTGTAAAACTACATTCTGCATTTGTAAATTGATGCTATATATCCAGCCAATTTGTTAGCATTTTCTATTATTTCTGGTTATTTGTAGATTCTTTTAACTTATGCATACAGAAAACCACATCAAATACAAACAGTGATCATTTCATTTTCTTATTTTAAAAAAAAGCCTGCTAAAATTTTGGTAGGGTTGGAATTGAATCTTTTTAATAATTTGAGAAAACTGATATTTCTGACTCTTCCAATTCATGCACACACAATATGTGTCCATATTTTTAGACTTTCTTTAATTTTCCCCAGAAAAGTTTTATAGCACCACTGTACCAGTCCTTCCTATCTTTTTCAAATGTATGATTATTTCATAGTTATGAATATTGAAAAATATTGACCCAATGTCTATTCCTGGTTAAATCAAAGTAATACAAAACAAACATCCCTCAGCAAAACAGAAATAGAAGGAAACTTTCCCAATATGATAAAGATTACTATAAAAATCCTTCAGCTACTGTTAAGCTTAAAGTGAAAGACTGATGAATCCCCCTAAGATAAAGAACAAAATAAGGATCTTAGTCTCCTCACTCCTACTCATTATTTTACTCGTGGTTCTGACTAATAAATAAATATAAGTCATGAAAAAGAAACTGAAGCTATTCAGATTGGTCATTAAAATGGTTTCTCTTCTTTTTTTTTTTTTTTAAGAGAGAGGGACAATGAGAGAGACAGAGAAAGAGAGAAACAACTTTATTGAGATTTTTCACATGGCCTTAGTTGCTCCAACACTTAGTTGTGTACGTGGTGCTGGGGTTTGAACCTGGGTCCTCGTGCTTGCCAGGCAAGTGCTGAAACCGCTGAGCCACCGCTCCAGCCCCGGTTTCTCTTCTTTGATCACAGACAAAGTACTTATGTATATAAGAAATCTGAAGAAAGGTACCAAAGAATTTCTAGAATTGTGTGCTTAGCGAGTTTTCAGGGTAAAGATCTACCTGCAAAGAACAATAGTACTTCCCATAAAGGAAAAAGGCAACTTATTTCACTTTTAGAATGGCAATATCAACACTTCCCACTCTCACAGAAGAGTTTTTAACATACTTTCTTTTTCACATTTTAGACCATAGGTTGAAATTATAGTAATTGATTGTCAATAATGCTACAGTGGACTGCAAGTGAAAATAGAAGCAATTAATCTGTTACACAATGTATTTTTGATTGAAGAATTGTGTTGTTGTACTCTCATAAATGCCTATATAGTAACAATATGATATGCCCCTGATCCTAATGCAGAATCACCCCCACATCACCCACTCCCCAGCCTCTTGACTCTTCTAGATTTCCTTCCCATAACAGATATAAATTACTTTTGAGGATAAATTGGAAAAAATGGAGGCTTGTTGGTTATACCAAAAGCTTTATTTTAGCGGACTCTCAGGTTACAATAATTAAAAGAGGACAAAATCACACAGAGAAGGGTATACTAGATCTCTCAGACAGAAGTGAGATACTACAGGGAAACAGATTGATGAGCAATTTAAAAAGTATGGGGACATATAATGTGTTTGGCTACTAATCACACATCAAAGAAAAAATTAACTCCAGGTGGACTGCTGCCTCAACTATTCATGACAAAACTATGACAGCTTTGCACTGAGGTAAGCACAGGTTATTTAGACAGTACCTATACTTATTGAGATAAAAACACTCAAGAAAATATTAACGAATTTGACTCTAAACACTGTATTCATCTAAAAACAACTTTACAAATGCAGTATAAAACAAGTCACATTCCTAATAAAGAAACCTTCAATGCTTATTAATGACAAATTTTCCAATTAAGTGAGAAGCTCCTTTCAATAGTGCATTAGAGTTATACATAATCGCAGGGTTCATTCTGACATTTCCATAAATTCATATAACATAATTTGCTCAATTTCAGTTCCCAGTTGTATTCCCTTTCCCCTACACTTCCCCCAACTCCTTTCCTCTATTAATTTGTTATTTTATTTGGTGCATTATAGTAGCACATAATTATAGAATTCACTGAAAAATATGTTTACATACATAGTGCAGAGTTTGATCAGCTTCATTCCAGTGTTCCTCCCTTTTCCCATTCCGCCCCTTAATCACTTTCCTCTACTCCACTGTTCTCCCTTCCGTTTTCATAAGCTTCCCCCACAGTTTTTATTGTATTAGTGTGCTCTATTTACAGAGTACCTGGGCCCCACACAATTTTTTAAGTTTTTATTTCTATCTTTAAAACATGACAGAAAGTTTTGGACCCTTGCTTGACTTTCTGAACTCTTACACACTAGTGATAAGAAAGTCAGTTTAACACAAATATCATAGCAGATATTTCACCAAAAAAGGAAAATGAAAAGTCCATTATATGTGAGAAAAATCCAATCTCATGATAAGAAAAATGCAAATTTAATTAAATAATTTCTACTCACTAGATTGCCATAATAAATGAAAATGTGCTCATGACTCAGGAACACCCTAACAGGAAAAATAAACTGGTTCAACCACTTAGGAAAAGGCTTCCAACCTGTTCAAAGGAGAAGCAGCACTCTCACACACCCAGTATTTCCACTTCAAGGGGAAAACCCTGCTCATTCCCACCAGGAGATAGAGGCAAGGGTTTTCGTACACCTTAACTCAAAGTAGCAGAAAGATGGATGCAACACCATGTCACCATCAAAAGGGGACTTTATGGGGGCTGGAGAGGTGGCTTGTGGTTACAGCGCTTGCCCAGCATGCGCTAGTACACAGGTTCAAACCCAGTACCACATACACAACTAAGTGTCAGAGCAGTGAAAGACACATGAAAAACTAAATTTTTTAAAAAATGATTCTCTCTGTCAAAAAAAGGAGGAGGGACTTTGTGATATCACCACACACAGTGTAAAACCAGATGGCACTAAAAGATTGAAAAATGCTACACCCCACAACAGGATGGAACCTCAAGAGCACAATGATGAAAAAAACAAGCAACAGACAGAATCCATACATTAAACAAAACAACAAAAAGGAGGCAAATTATATGGTAAATTCATCTAATAGGCATTGTAAGTATGTATGCTGAATGATAAGAAGATGCAGTCAAATCTTATGAAAGTGCCAGTGGTCAAGAGCCAGCATGATCAGCTATGGAAATTTCGGAGGACTTAATCCAATGGGAGAACATGAAAGATAGGTTAGATAGAGGATTCTGGAGACATGTGACCAAAGAGATCAGAGGTGAGTGGGAGACCCTTCAGGCATATTCTTTGCTCTTCCATAATGTGGTGTTATGTATTATGTTCTCATCTTATGTACACAAGTACATGGACACATACTAGAACCTCCTTTAAATGTGATAACAACATTAAAAAACTGTCCTCCTACTAATTATTTTCTTCAAGGCCTCCTTCATGTCCCTGTTCCTCAAGCTGTAGATAAAAGGGTTCAGCATCTGAGGGACCACAGTGTACATGACTGAAGCCACCACAGTCTTCCTGTGGAAGTCAGTTAATGCAGAGCTAATGTACACCCCAAAACCTGTGCCATAGAACAGGGAGACAACAGACAGGTGAGACCCACAGGTGGAAAAGGCTTTATATTTTCTGCCAGCTGATGGCATTCTCAAAAGAGAACAAACAATTTGAATATAAGAGAAAATAATTGCAGAGACAGAACTAGCACCCAAAATGGTAAACAGAAAATGAACCAAGACACTATTGATGAGGGTGTCAGAACAGGCCAGCTTGATGACCTGAGCAAGTTCACAGAAGAAGTGGGGGATCTCCAGGTCGGTACAGAAGGACAGACACAGTACCATCAGAGTGTGCATCAAGCCATGCACAATGCTGATGGACAGAGAGACTAGAACCAGCAGGACACACAGGTGGGGGTTCATGAGAACTGTGTACCTCAGGGGATGACAAATGGCTACATAGCGGTCATAGGCCATCACTGCAAGGAGACCATTTTCTAAACTACCAAAAATCAAAACAGAGCAGACCTGGGAGAGGCAGCCTGAGTAAGAGATGCTCTGATCCTGTGCTTGGATGTTCACCAGCATCTTGGGGATGATGGTTGTGCTTATACAGATATCAGTCAATGATAGGTTGGAGAGGAAGAAGTACATGGGGGTGTGGAGGTGGGAGTCAGAACAGATGGCCAGGATGATGACCAGGTTCCCCAGGAGAGTGACCAGGTACATGGACAGGAACAGGCTGAAGATGAGGGGCTGCAGAGCTGGATCATCTGTCAGTCCCAGGAGAAAGAATTCTGAAACAGCTGTTAGGTTCATGGATTCCATGTTACTGATGAATTTAATGTAAAGATCATGACATGACAATAAAATCTATGATTCTGGTGGAGGCACAGAAGCAGCAGCATCACCTGGAAGCTGGTTAGAAATGCTGATGGTGGGAATCCACTCCAGTCCTACTGATAATATACTGCAGGGACGAGAATCAACAATCCCTGATTCAAAATTTTTTTAATTTTTTTATTTTTGAACAACCATACAAGTTTTTAACAAAATACTATCAAATGAGTATAGATTCTGTATATTACAATTACCCCAGGAGTGCCCCCCAATTACCCACCTTTATCCCTCCCTTCCCCTTTCCCCCATATCTCTAAAAAAAGGATTATGCTGTACAGCTTTATATCTTATTTGGATTTAATACATGATAATAGCCCAACTTTCTCACTGGCCTTAAAAAAGTCATGATTTAACAAAATCACCCTCACATGCTGAAGCTTGCAACTTACTTCTCTGGAGAATCTTTCTCCTGTACACTGCAACCACAAGTGAGTTTTGAAGTCCTTCCCTCTGCTTATCTCAACTTGCCACCTTTTATTTCTCTTGCCTTCTTTCAGGTACACAATAACTCTGGCCAATGTGTATTGAGCACCAACTGGCTCTCATGATGGGACGTGCCAAGAATGAATTTAGAAAGATTTGGGTTTATTCTTTCAGAATTACTTTATACTTTCAAATAGAAATAGAAGAATAAAGCCCTGAAGGGCAAGCGTTAGGTCTTAAGTGGCCAGGATTGTTAAAGTATTGAAGGATAGATAAAATGAAATGCATATGCTTAAAAGTAGGAAGATAGCAACATTTGTTGGTGCTTAAAAGAAGGAGATGGGGATGGAACGGTGGCTCAGCAGTTACAGCGTTTGCCTTGCATGCGTTGAGTACATGGGTTCAAACCCCAGCACCATGTACACAACTAAGTGTCAGAGCAACGAAAACCATGTGAAAAACTCAATAAAAATTGATTGTCTCTCTCTCTCTCTACCCCCCCCCACTATCCTTCTCTCTCTAAAAACAAACAAAAAAACCTTAAAAAAAGAAGGAGACTTACAGAATAGCACTGGTTTCAGGCATCTTTGCAGGAAACTTCCTGTAGACCATGGATCTTCTCTGGCCTTAAGCACCTAAATGATTGGGGGCAAGTGGTAGACTCACACACCCTGGATTAAATCCAGGCTCCAGCATTTGCTTTGTTGTTGAGCAGGATTCTTCACTTGTATGTGTGCCCTCAGTGTCCTCATCTGTGCAGCATCACAGTGCTGTAATAATGATGAGAAATGGACAGAAAATAGTCATTCACCATCTGGAACCCTCAGAGTGATATTTCCCATTGGGAGTTTTTACATGACAAAATAGATGAAGCTGATAAGTAAAATGATCAAATTTGTCAACTCAGAAAAGGCAAATGGTGGAATTTTTAAAAGTATGTTTACAGTCTGTCTGTCACAGCTACAATTTAAAATATACCATTGTATTATTAAAATGGAGGCTGAGGCAGGAGAATCTCAAGTTCAAAGCCAGTCTCAGTAAAATAGCAAGGCCCAGAGCAACTTAGCAAGGCCTCGTCTCAAAATTAAAAATAAAAAGGTTTGTGGATGTTACTAAATGGTTAAGCACCTCTGACTTAAGTCTCTGGTACCAAAAAAAAAAAAAAAAGAAAAGAAAAAAGTCAAGGGGGTAAACTACTGGATCTGTCTGGGTCTATATTTCCTTCCCTAGCATCAAAGGGTGACATCAAAGTTCTCTGCACAAAGACATACAGGAAAGAGAGGGAAGTTGAAGCTGACCAGCACTTGTCCCCCTCCCCCACTACAAGACTACATGTAAATGCCAGAAAATTTTAACATAGTCATCTCTTCAAGAAGGGGAGGATTTATGGTAAAGAAACCAGCTGCCACCATTACATAGGGAGACTTGGTACTGGTGATCTTTGGCATGCATTTTCCTCTCAGCTTCATCAAGAAGAAGCTGTAGTGGACATCTGCATCATTTTCAAAGCACTACCTAAGAGACACCAGGTTACCTGACTGGCATTATTGTGGAAAATTGCCCCTCATCTCACCTGGATGTTGGATGGACACAGAAGATCTGTCTTCATAAGGGCAGAGGAATCAAGTGAGACTCTGAGCTCTGTGCCAAAGATGTACTCTCTGAGGGATCCTGAGCTGTTTCTTGTTGACTGGGGAGAACTCTTGAGCAAGGTGGTCAAAGCTTTTGCAGCTTCAATATCCCTGGGGTCTCAATATCCAAAGCTCCTCATTAGATAAAAACAGGTATTGGTTTTGGCAAAAATGGGTATTGTTTTTGTTTGTATTCTAGGGCAGTGTAAATCTTTACAGACCAATAATCTAGACCGGAGGAATTCATCAGGGCAGAGTCCTGTACCCTGCGAAGCCATGGCACTCATCCACTTCCTGCCTCTTTTTCCTGCTTACTCACAATCCCCTTAGCTTGCATGCACACACCACCCTTCTCCAGCTGGATTCCAGGCTTCTTTTTAGGTACAAGCAACGGGACCCAGATTCCCATATCTATTCTAACTCTGAATGTGAATGGACTCAATGCTCCAATCAAAAGACACAAATTGGCTTACTGGATTAAAAAATAAAATCCAACAATATGTTGCCTACAGAAGACACACCTCACAATCAAAAATAGACACAGACTGAAGGTGAAAGATTGGCACAATGTCTGCCAGGCTTGTGGCCCAAAAAAGCAAGCTGGTGCTATGATCCTTATATCTGATAAAGTTAATTTTGACCAAAAACTAGTCAGAAAGGACAAAGAAGGTCACTATATCATAGTAAAAGGAACAATTCATCAAGAAGACATAAAGATAGTTAACATTTATGCCCCCAATTACAACCTTCTGAAATATATGGAAAAAGTACTCAAGGATATTAAACACCTCATCAATCTCAACACAATAATACCAGAGGACTTTACTACACCATTATCAACAATAGACAGATCATTGAAGCAAAAAAATCAACACAGATAGCTCTAACTTAAGCAACTCTATCAATCAACAGGACGTAACAGACATTTATAGAACATTCCATCCCAAATTGGCTGAGTCTACCTTCTTCGCAGAAGCTCATGGATCCTTCTCCAAAATACACTACATCCTAGTCCACAAAGCTAACCTTAACAAATATAAAAAAGTGTATATAGTCCCATGTATCCTTTCAGACCACAACAGTATGATCTTAGCAATTAACAGCAAGAAAAACAATAGGAACTACTCAAATACTTGGAAATTGAATAATGCCCTCTTAAACAAAGAATGGATAAAAGGGGAAATGAGAATAGAAATCAAGAAATTCTTGGAAATGAATGAGAATGATGAAACAATGTATCAAAATCTCTGGGACAGTATGAAAGCATTCTTAAGAAGTAAATATACTGGACTGAGTGCCTTCATCAAAAACCAGGAAAGAGCCTAAATACATAGACTAATGCTCCAACTCAAATCCCTACAAAAAGAGGGACAATCCAATCCCAAATCTAATAGAAGACAGGAAATAAAAATCAGAGCTGAAATCAATGAAATTGAGAACAAAAAAATACAAATTATCAACAAAATGAAGAGTTGGTTCTTTGAAAAAATAAATAAAATTGACAGACCCCTTGCCAACCTCAACAAAATGAAGAATGAAGTGAAGCAAATCAATAAAATCAAAGATAAAAATGGAGATATCACCACTGACTCAACCAAAATCCAAAAGATTATCAGAACTTATTTTGAAAATTTATACTCTGCCAAGTTTGATAATCTGGAAGAAATGGACAATTATCTTATCACATATGATATTCCCAAATTAACACTGGAGGACATTGAAAGTCTAAACCAATGAATCTCAGGTAGCAAAATCAAATCAGCAATCAAAGGCCTTCCAAAAATGAAAAGCCCAGGACCTGATGAATTCAGGGCAGGATTCTACCAGACCTTTACAGATGAATTAACAATGATCCTTTAAAAGCTTTTCCATGAAATTGAAAGGGTTGGAACCCTCCCAAACACTTTTTATGAAGCAAATATTACACTGATACCAAAACCTAACAAGGACACATCAAGAAAACTACAGACCAATTTCCCTGATGAGCATAGATGTAAAAATCCTTAATAAAATTCTAGCTATCCAGATCCAAAGATAATACATCATCATGATCAAGTGGGCTTCATTCCAGGAAAGCAGGGCTGGTTCAACATATGCAAATCAATAAATGTAACTCACCACTTAAACAGAATTAAAAATAAAAATCATATAATCATCTCAAATGATGCAGAAAAGGTCTCTGATAAAATTCCACACCCTTTTATGCTCAAAACTCCGGAGAAGATAGGGATCAAAGGAAGGCACTTTAATTATGTAAGAGCCATTTATGACAGAACCATAGCCAACATTATGCTTAATAGATAAAGACTGAAATCATTTCCACTGAATTCAGGAACAAGACAAGTATGTTCACTTTCACTACTCTTATTCAATATAGTCCTTGGAACCCTATCCAGAGCTATCAGAGAAGAGAAGGAAATCAAGGGAATTCAAGTAGGAAAAGAGGAAGACAAGCTGTCTCTATTTTCTG
>PVKS010044422.1:0-14342 GCA_004027875.1 Aplodontia rufa
CAATATCAGGGGCTGTAGCAGTGGCTCAGTGGTTTCGGTGGTTTCGGTGCTTGCCTGGCAAGCACGAGGACCCGGGTTCAAACCCCAGCACCACGTACACAACTAAGTGTTAGAGCAACTAAGGCCATGTGAAAAACTAAATAAAGTTGCTTCTCCCTTTCTCTGTCTCTCTCACTGTCCCTCTCTCTTTAAAAAAAAAAAAAAAAAATATATATATATATATATATATATATATGTATATATAGGATATGGTATTACCATTAGTGTGTTTTTAATACCTTCTACTTATCTTTGAGGTTTTAAAGAACTTGTTGACATTTCAAGGATAATCAATAGATTTATTTGGAGGGAGAGGTATTGACAGAGTTCTTTTTAACAAAATTGCCCATTCTCATGAAAGACTATGAATGAACAATTCTGCAGAATAAGGCAACATCCTTAAATGTAGCAGATATCCAAGATATTGGAAGCAACTGGAAATGCATTGTTTGGGACTGAACTGAAAAAGGATATAATTGAGGATAGGAAACCTGGGAATCCGTTCAGTGGTACTTGTTGACCCATTATTCATATCACAAAGGAAGGAGCTTAGTGTGAAATTGTTTCTGACAGTGTCTTTCTGTAGGTTGAGTCTATTACAAGAAAAGGATCTAGATCCCTTCAAAGAGCAGCAGAAATTGTGATCCACCTTGCCTCAGTGTCACTTAGATGCTGTAGCAGGGTACCTCACAGTTCCATTGTAGTTACTAAATTCAAAATGTTCAAAAGTGAAAAGTGAACCTCCCTCTCACCCTTTTCCTAGATCTGTTTTTGGGATCTTTCTTTCTGATGTTTATCTTTTACATTTAGAGCAACAATCCATCTGGAATTGTTATTTGTGGTGTGAGATGAGATCTTAACTCTCCTTACCTTCATAAAACAATCCAATTAATCTAGCACTTCAAGTGCTACCTTTACAGTAACACCTTTGACATAAATCATCTGTCTACAAATGGTCTCTCTACTCTGATCTATTAACCTACTTGTCAATATTTTCACTAGTATCATACTGTCTCAATTACTGTAGACTTATGTCTTAACATCTAATAAAGTATGTATGTGGCATACATACAACTGTGTATGTATGCCACATTATTCTTTCTCAAGAGTCTCATGCCTATTCTTGACCCTTACATACATATTTTAGAATCTGCTTGTCAATTCCCCCAAAATTAACTCATTGTAATTTTGATTGGGATTGACTCTATTGACAGAGTTAAGAAGAAATGACATCTTTACCATTTTAAATCTTCCAATACTTTAACATAGTTCATCCCTCTATTCATTTAGATCATTTTCAATCTCTAAAAATACTTCTAAACTTTCTGAATGGAGGCATCAAACATCTTTCTTTCAGATATACTACTAGGTATTTGATATGTTTTGATGCTATCATAAAAGAAATATTTTTAAAATTTCATTTTAAAATAATTTGATGTCTAATGAGAAATATAAGTAATTCAATTTTATTACTTCACCTGTCCTTAGTTCTGTTATTTCTTTTTCTTGCCTTATTGTATTTTCTGGGACCTCAAGTATGTTCCTAATCTCAGAGTAAGTAATTTCAACATTTCACTATTAAGTACCATGTTTCTTGTGTTTTAAAAATAAATACTCTTAAATTAATTTCTTTCTACCCCTAGTTTGATATGAATTTCTCTTAGACTATATGCAGAATTTTCTGAACTTTTACATCTAAAATAATCATGATTTTTCTCCTTTCTTCTGTCAATGTGGTAAATTACATTGGTTGAATTGTTTTGTTAAAACAATCATACATACCTGAGATAAGCCCAATTTGATTGTCATATATCCTTTTATATTTTGTTGGTTGTTTGCTATTATTTTGCTTGATAAAGACCTTAATTTCCATGCAAAATTTATTAATTTGCAGTAGTTAAATGTTAAAAATAGAATGGATAAATCACAAAAGTATATTAGTAAAGTTACCGGATAGTTGTGGAACAAAGAAGTATAGGTGAACTAAAATTTCTAGGACAGTAAGAACCCTTCCTAGGTAAGGTAATGATTGTCTTTGTTTTCTTCACCAGTGGGCTTGATACAGGCAGAGAGACACTACTAGAAGACAGAGAAGCCAGCAGGATTTTTGACAGTCGCACAGGGCTGATGTGACCTGTTAGCAACTGGAAGAGTCCAAATGCAAGCCTGGTTTTCTCTTTTGCTGAGTGTAAGGCTGACCGGTGAGACTGTGAGGCATAAAGGCAGATTGAAATCCCTCTTTGTCTTGTAGCACTTAGAGGAGGAAAGATCCTACTAAGGGAAAGGACGCTATCACAAATTACAGCTAGTCTCCCTCAGGTATATGTATATAAGTGTATCGGTTTGCTAGGGATGCCATAGCAAAGTACTGCACATTGGGTAGTTTAGAAGATAATTCTGAGAGGCTAAAAGTCCAAGATCAAGCTGTCAGTTGAGTTGTTCTTTTCTGAGGTTTCTGTCCTGGCTTGTCTTCTTCGTGTATGTTCATATAGTCTTCCTTCTGTGTGTATCTATGCCCTAATCTCCTCTTCTTATAAGGACACTTATAATAATATAATCCAACACTATCATGTTGGATTACAGCCCACCATGATGAACCCATTTTTAATTAATTTAATTACCTCTTCAAAGACCCTGTCTTTAAATCAGATCACACTCTGAGGTACTTGGGGGTTGGGATCAAACATGAATTTAGTGGAGGAAAACACAGTTCAGCTTATACAACAGAGGCTAAAGGCTGAAACTTTAAAGGACAGAATTTAGTTTTCTAAAAATAAGTTCTCAAAAATCCTGACCCACTTCAGTTACTGATTGAAATGGGGTAATCAGTATATTAGTCTATCTGCCTTAGGAAAAAGAGAACCCTCCCTAATGGGAGATAACAATTGGAACCTTCTTTCTCATGCAAGGTCTATAGTTGCATGCTTGCAATCTCAAACTTAAAGCTCAAGCATCTCCCAAGTGCTCCATGTGAATTCTCATCCCTTGCAAAATCCCATCTGAGGAAAGTGTTCTGAGGAGATGATGCACTGGAATATGTTTTGTAATGATAAAGCATTATGTATATATGATCCAGTTATATGTCACATGGTAAAAAAATGTATGGATCTGATTTGACTATTTCTTCCTAAGACTTTAGCAGTCTTTCATAGTTTAGCCAAGCTTACATATATATTGCCTAAGGTTATTTAAATATAAAGAACACACACTAAGATTTACGTTTGGTTATTTTGACATCAAGGTCATTGATCTTTTCTTTGTACTTTGGTTCCTGACTTCCTGCAAATTATAGCATGTTAGAACGTAACTGTACCTTAGCTCCTTGCTACACCAAATGTGATTCACTAAATTGGCTTTGCCAAACCCTAAAAAGATTTTTAATTGCAGATTTAATTTGTTTTAGAGTGTTTGAATTGATTTTTCTCTTCTTGTATCAGTTTTGGAGAATAGAATTCTGCTAGAAATTTGTCCCTTTCATCTAAAATTTCAAAGTTCCTTTTATGATGTCTTACTGTCTTAAGGATTTGTAATAAAGGTTAGTAAATATTAGACACCTAAAATTTCAATTCATAGATGGTCCAGGCTGTGATAATCTTGTGTATCTTCTTTTTTTCCTGATATATCTTACCTGGGTTTATTATTTTCATTAGCTTTTCTTTTTTAAAAAAAAAGAACTATCTTTCGGCTTAGTTGATTTTCTTCATTGCGTGCATGTTTTTATTGCATGAATTTTTGCTTTTATATTTGTCTTTTCCTCTACTTTCTTTGGATTTCATTTCTGCTCTTTTTCTAATTTCTTGAGATAGATTTGTAAATTGTTAGGATCTTAGTCTTATTTCTTTCCTAATATAACATTTATATCCTATACATTTCCTTTTCATCCTAGCTTTTGCTGCAACTCACAAGTTGTGACAGATTGCATTTCTAATACTAATCAATTTAAAATATTTTCTAATATCCTTAATGATTTTTCCTTGAATAACAGCATATTTAGAAATATATTTCTTATATTTACAAAAGTGTTGATTTTCTACTTTTGTTTTTATATTTATTTCTAGCTTAATTCTGTTATGGCTAGAGAATGTAGTCTGTATCTTTTCATTTCTTCGATATTTATTGAAATGTGCTTGGTGATCCAGTATTTGGTCAAATTGCTTAATCTTCCCTATGTACTTAAGAAGTTCTACTTTTTTCCCTTGTTCATGCCTAATACTCCCTTGTGATTTGCCTCTTGACAAATAACCTAAGTCAAGGAATAGAATTCTTCAGTACCCTATAAACCATATATGTATGCCTGTGGGATCACGGTCCTATCCTCCCAAGACACAACCATTATCTTTCTGGTATAGTATGTCCCTGCTTTTCTTTACAAATTCACTGTAGATGCATCTGTAAGCAAAAGTTTATTTTGCCTTTTTTTCTTTTTTTTTTTTTTTTGTACTGGGGATTGAACCCAGGGGCTCTTTACCACTAAGCTACATCTCCAGCCCTTTGTATGTTTTATTTTAAGACAAGATCTTTCCCCTTGAAAGCCCACCCTCTCATGATACTAAAATTTCTGCCTTGCTTAACTGCCCTCCCCCTCCTCTTCCCCCCCCCACAAAGACAAAAACTGCTGAGGCTGGCCTTGAACTTGCAATCCTCCTGCCTTAGCCTCCTGAGTCACTGGGATTACAGGTGTGTACCACGAAACCTGGCTTACTTTTGCCTCTTTAAAAACATTGTATAAATATAATTTTATTATTTGTATTGTTTTCATCTTTTTTTAACTCAACATTAGCTACATACAATTCATTTCTATCTTGTTTGTTCCTTTTCATTACTTGTTAGTTGGTTTTTTTTAATGGTATAGTTTCCAACTGTATCAAAATTTTCTTATCCTTTCTATATCTGGTAGACATTTTGGTTGTTTGTACTTGGGCCAGTTACTAATAATACTTCCTGAATGTTCTTGTACATATATCCAGATGCACATATGCATTTTTTAGGATATAAATCTTAGAATATAGTTTTGGGGTAGGAAGGTAAGTATATATTTACATTTTTGAACACTATTTTTCTTTTTTTAAGTGGATATATATATATATTTATACACACACACACACACACATACATACATAGAGCGGGGGAATGAGGAGGAAAGAGAATCACTTTTATTTAGTTTTTCATCTGTATTTTGCTCTTCCAACGCCTAGGTGTGTATGTGGTACTGGGGTTTGAACTTGGGCCCTGTGCGTGCTATGCAAACCCTCCACCACTGAGCCACCTCTGCAGCCCAACACTGGTTTTCAAAAAAGTTATACCAATTTGTAATTCCACCAGCCGTGTTTGAGAGTTTCTGTTGATCAATTTCTTTGTTACACTTAATATTTTTAAATTTTTTTCAGTCTCCTCCACAGAAGATTTATTTCTGCTTCTATTTGGTGATAATTTAAGTAAACTAGATTTACAGTTCTCTCATTTTCCTTATCTGCATGGTTCTTAGTTAATGAGAGTCACAAAAAAACATTGCATGGAATTTGGGTAGAGGAAGTGAAGCAGCGGTCATAATTAGGAGATTGGTGTAAGGCCAGGCTGTTGCAGCTTGTGCACATTGTCTTGGGTGTTAGCTCATCTTGTTATAAACCAGAGCCAGACCTGTAGCAAGTTCCATTTCCAGTGGGGTAGTATCTGAGTGCGACACATCCAGCTCCCACTGATCTTTTTTAATTTCTCCAAATTTTGATTAAAATACATGTACAACTCCACAGTGATGTACACTAGATATTCTCTAAATTTTCCACATCCTTGAAGTTGGACATTTGAAAGCAATGGGAAGAGGACACAGATTCCAACTGTACCTGTTGATTTTAGCTGATTCTGTGAGTTTGTTTGTCTTTGCTCACTCCTGCTTCACACACATCTTCCCTTCCTAACGGCTAGCCCTGCTTACTTCAGCCTCAGCACCAGATGAAGACCCATGGACTAACACAAACCATACAACAAGCTTCTATAACTCTTAAGGTCTAATCTCTATTCAAATCCCTCTATAAGACACATAATGTACCACAGACAGTGGTACATGTCTGTAATTCCTGCAATTTGGGAGGCTGAGACAGGAGGATCATGAGTTCAAAGCCAGCCTCAGCAACTTAGTGAGGCCCTAAGCAACTTAGTGAGATCCTGATTCAAAATAAAAAATAAAAAGGGTTGGGACTATGGCTCGGTGGTTAAGCCCTGCTAGGTTCAATCCATGGTACCAAAAAAAAAAAAAGACACATAATGGACATAATGGTTATGCTTCTTTTATCAAATCCTAATTGACACATTCATAATTATTTCCATTACAAGTGTGAAAGTGGGTTCTAGAGATAGTTCATTTTTATCATCCCATAAATATTTTTTGTTCATTATTTTTTAAAATTTTTTTTAAAGAGAGAGTGCAAAAAAAAAAAAAGAGGAATCAATTTTATTTAGTTTTTCATGTGGCTTTCGTTGCTCCAACACTTTGTTGTATATGTAGTGCTGGGGTTCAAATCCATGTCCTCACACATGCCAGGCAAGCACCACAACCAATGAGCCATTGTTCCAACCCTGTTCATTATTTTTTACTTAGTGAAAATTTTTTTTAAATCTTTCAGCTTATTTCTACACAAATCAGAAGAATCAAAAGGTGTTTAAAACCATCTTGTACTAGAAATTTAATGACAGAATAGTATACCACTGGACCACAGTGATCATACAAAGTCACATTTGAATCCATACCACAAATTAACTGCAGAGATTTTCATTGCAGTATTATTTAAGATAGTAAGGAATTGTTCTGTCCAACAATACAGAAATGGCTAAAATATTGTGGTACATTCACACAAGAGAATATGATATTTCACAAAAAAATGAAGAATGTTTAAGTCTATGATCCTATGTACAGTATATTATTGTTGTGCCTGATTGTGTTACCATAATGTTTTGATTGAGAAATTGTGGTAGGCAGACTACCATCCTCCCAGAAATTTTCACACCCTAATCCCAGAACCTTTGAATGTTACTTTACAGAGCACTGGAGAATTAAGGTTAAGGTTCATAATCACTGATCTTAAAACAGGGAGATTATGGGTCTGGAGCAGTGGCTCAGTGTTATGGTGCTTGCCCAGCATGTGTGAGTACTTGAGTTCAAACCTCAGCACCATGCACACAACGAAGTCTCAGAGCAATGAAGGACACATGAAAAACTAAATAAAAATTGTTTCTCTCTCTCTCGCTCACTGTCCAAAATAAAAAACAAAAAAAAACCAGGGAGATTGTCCTGGTGGGAGGCTATATATACATACATACTCGTTATACATATGTATACACACAGAGACATGCACACGGAATTGCACACAAGGGCATTCTATTGGTGAGCTAAATCCCCAGTCCTTTCTATTATTTTGTGATGCTCCCGCCTCGGTCTCTCCAGTAGTTGGGATTAAAGGTGTGTGCCACCACACCTGGCCCAGGTGGGATGTTTAAAGGTACATAAATGTGGAAGGCAGAGGCAAATGAAAGAGAAACATGTGACAAGGAGAAAGGCATAAGGAGATGCTGTGTTGTTTGCTTTCAAATGGAAGAGCGGGCCATGAGCGAAGGAGTATCATGGCCTACAGAAGCTAGAAAAGGCACTGAAGTAGATTTTTTCTTAGAACCTAAAACAGGGAATGCAACTGGGCACGGTGGCACATGCCTACTGTAATACCAGTGATTTGTATTACAGGCAGAAGAATTGTAAGGTTGAGGCCAGCCTCAGCAGCTTAGTGAGACCCTGTCTCAAAATAAAAAATAAAAAGGACTGGGAATGTGGCTCAGTGGGAGAGTGCACCACTGGGTTCAATCCCTAGTATCAAAAATAAACAGAATGCAGCAGCCCTATGACCCCTTGATATTAGCCCAGTAAGACCCATCAAACTTCTTCCCACAGAGCTGTAAGATAATAAATTTGTGTTGGTTAAACTGCTCTGGCTGACTTGTTGTAGCAGTATAGAATACTAATATGGCACTATAATATAACAGAGGTGACGTCAGAATACCAACTGGAAGTTTCAAAGCAGATGACCTAGAACATATTATGTAGCTCTGAAACTTAAAAAAGATAGAAAAAGATTATGAAAGTGGAAATAGGTTATTTTATGAGGAGATTTTTTTGGGGGGAGGGACAGAGCTAGGCAGTAAATGTGTGTTTTCCCTCCACTGGGGGAAGGAGCAGAGAGTGATTGTCCCTTCGCTTTGATAGTTAGAGGGGTTTCAAGGCTTTGTTTCTGTCCCCATGGGTTTGAGATGAAAAGGAATGGGTCTGTCTGCTGCTGAGGAAAACCCAATGGCAGGAGAGACCCGGGGTGTCCTGCTTTGGTTTCAAATGATGAAGAGCTATGGGCTGCGTCAGGAACATTCTGTTGTCCCAGAGTTTGTCAGGTGTGGAGCAGGTATTTAAGCTCCTGCTGCAGGGAAGAGGAGGCAGATGAAGATTTAACAAGAAGGACCTGAATGAAAACCCCAGAGCTGAGAGGTAACAGCAGCTGTGGAACAGACCTGATGGTGAAAACATGAGAATTGCAGCTAGAGAAGCTCAGCAGGAGACCTCCCAAGGAACCCAGGAACACACTCAGGAGAGAGGGCTGCTTGTCAAGTGAGAACTTCCTGTCTCCCTCCCCCAGAAGGCAGGTGTTACCCATGTTAGGAAGGTACAGTATTACCTTTGAAATATTGATTCATATATTGGCTTAAACATTTCTGAGTACCGAATTGAGACATGCCAAAATGATACAAAGTAAGTATTCCTTAATTGAAATGCTGGGAATGGGAAGTGTTTTGAATTTCAGGTTTGGTTTTTTTTTTTTTCGGATTGTGAAATGTTTGCATGTTCACAATGACATATCATGAGGTTGGGAACAGAGTGTAAACATGCAATTCATATGTTTCATATACAGTGTATACACATGATCTTAGGATAATTTTATACATTATTTGTATTAATTTCGAGCAAAAAATAAAGTTTTGTAGTGTGGAATTTTCCACTTGTGGCATCATGCTATTGTTCAAAGAGTTTCAGATTTTGGAGCATTTGATTTCAGATATTCAGATTAGGAATTATCTAAGGAGGGTAGGATTATAGGCTTGTTATTATAGGTTAAAAGGATTTGTTTATCTTTATCTTCCTAATTTTTCTTGAACCCACTGCTCTACAGTGATCTATATCCCTAGCTGATTTATTGATTTATTTATTTATTTATTTTGAGATAGGTTCTTGTTAAATTGCCCAGACTGGCCTCAAGCTTATGATCTCTTGCCTCCTGAGTCATCCTGGGTTCCATTCTGAGACTGATATTTGGCAGGACTCTAGAGATTAATACAACATACAGGTTTTTTTTTTTTTTTTTTTTAAGAGAAAGAGGGACAGTGGAAGGGAGAGAGAGAGAGAGAATTTTTTTTTTTTTTTTAGTTTTTTTTAGTTTTTTATGTGATTTTCGATGCTCTGAGACTGTTGTGTACGTGGTGCTAGGGTTCGAACCTCCATTCTCACACATGCCAGGCAAGTGCCATAACTGCTGAGCCACTGCTCCAGCCTCACAGTTTCACTCTTTAGATGAAGCCTGCATTCCCCTAATTCCCATTCCCTGGGATGTAAGTTTCATGAGATCACTAATCTTTATTTTCTTGTGTGACCCAAGGGGCTAGAAGAATGACTGGCATGTGGTAGACTTAATATATTTCTGTTGTTGAACTAATTTCTTCTGTATAGATAATGGCTTGGCTCTTTCAGAGGTCTAACAATTCTTTTTTTTTTTTTTTTTAAGAAAGAAGGACAGTGTGTGAGAGGGAGAGAATATCAATTTTTATTGAGTTTTTCACATGGCTTTCATTGCTCTGACACTTAGTTGTGTACCTGGGTGCTGGTGTTTGAGCCCGTGGACTTGCGCTTGCTGGGCAAGTGCTGTAACCACCAAGCCACCACTCCAGCCCTAGGCCTAACAATTCTTAAATAAAAATTACAGGGAGCTTTTGTTTTGGATTAGGCTTCTGCACTAGGTCCCAAACAGACCAGATTAACAATCAAAACTCATATTAAATTTCCATATCACCAAGCCAAAATTAAGCTGTGATTTGACCTTCCCAGAAACCATGAGAGAAAGGTAACAGTTAAATTTCCAAACAGGCCATTTTCAATTGACATGATAATGAAATTTCCTCTCTTTTAGTCCCTGAAAATAAAAGCATGCTTTCATAGCCAGTTGTTACCATTTATTTTTCTTGTGTTGTCTCTCCGTCTCCACCTTACAAGGAAAGTAACTCTGAAATGACCAGTCTACATTTTGTTCTCCCTCCCCTTTTTTCTGCTTTTTTTAAAGTCCTTTTCTGCACATAAAACCAATCTTTTCTGCTCAGCCCACCAGAAAACTTAACTCCATTTTATGGGAAATAAGGTGTTGCCCAATTCTAGAATAAAAAGCAAAGCCAATTAATATCTTTAAACTGTAATTTTGTCCTTTGACAGGACTTAATGGACTAGGTACAAAAACATTCAGCCTGTCTTTGATTTCCAACATGCTCAGTTGAACAAATTATCACAATTTTTGCTTCCTATCACCTCTTTGTGTGTATACCCGAAAGCATGGAGTTCTGCTGGACCAAATCTAAAGCAAAGTAGAAGATCATAAGAGGAGTTAATCACAATATGTTGGACCGTATTTGACCAAATGTATGTGGTGTGATTGATTTGGAAATAATACTTCCAATTCCCTTTTTTAAAAAGTTTTTATTAAGGAGTCAAGTTATTGTACAATCATAAATGCATATAAAGTAACAATAGGATATGCATATGTTCTTAAACCAGAATTACCCCCACATTGCCCACATTCCAGTGCCCCCCCCCTTTTTTTAAAGAGAAAGAGACAGTGAGAGAGAGAACAACTTTATTTAGTTTTTCGTCTGGTCTTCGTTGCTCTGACTCTTAGTTGTATACATGGTGCTGGGGTTTTAACCTGGGTCCTCACGCATACATGGTGCTGGGGTTTTAACCTGGGTCCTCACGCATGCCAGGCAAGCACTATAACTGCCTGCCACCACTCCAGTCCCCAGTTCTCTTTTACTGCATATATCAAAACAATTTCCTGTCAACTGAACTGATGTTTGAAATTTTGGTTTTAGTATGTTTTATGTTTTAGTATAAATATCTAGGGACAGATTCTTCAACTGAATACATCTGCAAGACAAATTTGTTTAACTGATCTAGCTATGATTTAATAACTATTTATTGACCTTCTCTATGATGACTAGTGCTTGAAACAAGAAAATATAGAAACACAAGTATTAGCAAGGACTCTGAAATACCATTCAAACCATCTCAACTGACACTGGTTCAAGTTACTGACAATTTCAAAAACTGCTTTAGGCACTTATGGACCAGGTCTCAGAATCACACATTTCTTTATATTTAGGTTCTGCTTTCCTCTGAAGTATTTAATTAGCCCAGAAAGAAATCTCACAATTTAGAGATCATCAGGCCATATTTAAAATAACAAATAAGGAAAATCTGTCTTCAGATACATATCTCTTGGTCAAACTTTGTCTTTAAAATGAAGAATTTGAACTATAATTTTTCAACTTCCTTTGAGTTCCAATGTTTAGTTTTAGCAAAAAAATGCATATGTGTATATAACATATAATTAAATTAATTTCAATAAACAATGATTAGTGCATAATTTTTTAGTATAAGCATATACCAAATGTTGTATAAGATGTACTTACACTAAAAAGTTATTTGTTGTTTATCTGAAATTCAAGTTAAACTGGGCAACTTCCATTTTTATATGCCCACCTTCATCTTAAAACTTTTTCTTTTTGTGCATGTGTGTGATGCTGGGAATCAAACTCATGCTAGGTGAGCACTTTACCAATGAGCTTAAAACTACTAACGTCTCAGATACTCACTCATTGATTCATGCATATGTACATATGTTTCTTTAAACAGAATTGACAGCTATTTGGCCAGATTCTCTCCCAGATGCTTGGGATACAGTGATGAGCAGAAACAGACGAGAGTCCTGGGCCTTTCAACCTCTCTAGATGGGTAGAGTGACTCTAATCCTACAATCACCAAGGCAACTGTATGATTGCTAGTCCAGTTACCTCTGTTAAATAAAAAGAGGGACATTACAAAAGCCTGGGGCCCTGGAAGTCTTCCCTAAGACAATGGTGCTGAAGGCTGCTCTGGAGTTACCTGAGTCTAGGAAAAGTACTCCTAGCGGGGAAAATGGCCAATACTGCTTTTCCAGATTAGTGACAGTCTTTCAATGGGAAGATTGGTTGTCATCTTCTTAGGCACAGTTGAAGAAAAATTCAAGTAGTGGCGGCCTTCTCAACACTTGACGCTCTGCAAGACAAAGAGCATCCTGTGACAGGATGCTCTGCCAGAGTGGCACAGCAGACACCACAGGTGTGAACATTCTCCAGCTGTCAGTGCAGGGCAACACGGGCAGGAGGTGCAACTTATGATGCCAGTCCTGAAAATGTATTCCTGTCCTAACTTAAGTTAGCAAAACTGAAACATCTGCTTATTAATACATGTGCAGGGGAGAAAAAGATTATTCATTCCTCATTCATTGCTAGGTTCATGACTGAGGTCCTTAAAAGACAGATTAACAAGAAAATGGCATAAAACATATTGTTTATAAGTTTCATATGACACAGGAGTCTTCATAAGAAAATGAAGACCCAGAACAACAGGGGCATACATATTTTTATGCTTAAATTTGATGAAGACGTGGACAGTCATGGAGAAGTACAACAGAAAAGCAGGTGTCTGAACTGCTGGTGATAAATTGAAGGGAACTTGGCAAGGCTTGTTTGTTTAGATTCATCTTCGGGTCTGTGTCTTCAGAGGTCAAGATGTTCCTTTCCTCCATGTATAGGGAAGGCATCTATCTCTAGAATGAGGGTCTTCATCTGTTCCAAAGAAGGTCAGAGCGTGAACTTCCTAGGTTTTATGAGCTACTTCAAGGAAGAAAGGGGGTAAGAATGATCTTCCTCTCAGCTATTTTCTCAACTGACAATGTGCCATATTTGGGGGAAGCATAATCTGAACCACAACACATGGAGTCATTTTCCAAGTCAGGAGACCTAAATGCTGGTGTTCATTCTGCTTCCAGTAAGCTAGGTGAGTGTGGGCATGCCATCTATCATCCTGTGCCTCACTTCTCTCATTTATCAAGTGGGATTGTCATCATAGATTCAGCCAACCTCACTGGGTTATTGTGGGCATTAAAACAACATGGAACCTTATATTTTTAAAAATAGGTTTTATTGTTCCTATATTACTATCTATTTGCAGTACTGGGGATTAAACCCAGAGGTGCTCTACCACTGAGCTAGATTCCCAGCTCTTTTTATTTTATTCTTTTAATATTGAGACAGGATCTTGCTAAGTTGCTGAGGCTGGGTTTCAACTTTCAATCCTTCTGTCTTAGCCTTCCCAGGAGTATGCCAATCTGCCTGGCTTTGTTCCTATATTGTTAGTCACAATGAAATAGTTATTTCTACTTTCCCATTTTGGAATAATTTCTATACAATGTTCCATACAACATTGGCCCCAAAAGTTACAATGGGTATGTTGAAACTTTGACAGACACAAATGGGACATGAATACATTGAGAAGTGCTTTCATAGACCTGTCGGTTTTTCTCTCTCTCTTCCTCTCTCTCACTCTCTGTCTCTCTCTCTCTCTCCCCTAGAGATTGAACCCACGGGTACTTTACCACTGATTTACATTCCTAGTCCTTTTATTTATTTATTTATTTATTTTGAGACAGATTCTTGCTAAGTTGCCCAGGCCTTCTTACTTGCAATCTTCTTCCCTTAGCCTCCCAAATTGCTCAGATTATAGATATTCCAAAATGCCTGGTATTTACAGGTTTTTCTTCTGTTTCGTGAGAATAATAGTATAGTATTTGCTAGTATCCTACTAATGCAGGCTTGAAGGGGTTCATGTGCTCAGGGCTCCCTGAAAGCAGGTTGCTACCTAAGCACAGTATGGATCTCAGCTACTGTATGACTGTGACAGCTCATATTTCCTTTTAACACGTGAACTTTTCTTCTGAGTAAACCACTCGATTGCTGAAGGACTCGGGTTGTCGTTCCTCTCTTCTCGATGTGTTGTGCTGCCATTGAGCTAAACACTTCTTTAGCTCCCAGGGTGCTTATTTAATAATGATGCTGTGAAGTTCCCATAGAAAGACTTCCAATTTTCCTCCCGTGCGACGGCTGTGATCGAGCTCCAGCCCTGTGGTCTGCTT
>PVKS010044423.1:0-14336 GCA_004027875.1 Aplodontia rufa
TATAGTATGTCCTGGTCCTAGTTAAAAAAATTTTTAAAGCCACTAAATTAGCTTCACAGTCTACATATTATGGTTCATGATCTTCATTTTTTTTTTATTAGAAGTATATAGAGATACATTTGAGGGGGAAACATTATCAAAACATTAGCAATCAATGGATATAAACTTTGTTATCTAGGGGAAATGCCAAAACATGGATGACCACCTTGGGTTTTACTTGTTGCAGTTTCCCCCAGAAGAACTCATTCGTTAAATGGGTAGCTCGTGGAGGAATGACATCGGCTTCTGGGATGGTTCCCCCATCTTCCCAATCTCCAGACTCCTATGAGTTCTTCATATACCCTCCCCCTCCCCCTCCCCCCTACACCTCCAAGTATGCTAGAGAGCCATCCCCCTATTATTCTGAAAGTCATTCAATTTGAAGTTTTGTTAGGTTAGCCATCAGTCCTACTGCTTCCCCATATATATGCTAGCATCAACAGATGAGAGAAACCATTTGGCCTTTGAGTCTCTGAGCTTGGGAGACTTCACTAAGCATAATTCTATCCATCTCCATCCATTTGATTTCAAAAGCCATAACATCGTCCTCTCTAATGGCTGAGTAGTATACCATAGTATATACGTACCAAAGCTTTTGTATATGATCTTCATTTTTAAAATGTTAAGATTTACTGTGCTCTGGGAATGAGACAGTTGGGAAGGGGTTATTTTTGTATGCAGTATTTTAGTCCTGCAACAGACACTTGGGAGGGTTTTCTAGTTATATTCTTTTCCCTAAAATGCAACTTAGATCTTAAAGGTATGTTAAGCCTTGTGAAAAATGAATTAATACCATTGCTAAACAATTTTCTGTAGTGGCTGTGTTTATACTCCCACTAGCAGTCTAAGAATTCTAATTTTTCCTTATCTTTATTAACACACACACACACACACACACACACACACAAATGAACAGATTGATACGCTTAGGCAAAATGCATGGGTCCAGAGGTATTTCAGATTTTGGAATATTTGTATAGACTTTCTGGTTGAACACTCTAGTCTGGAAGTCCAAAATCCTAAATACAAATTGAGTGGAGGGCACAGATTTTCCATATATCTTGTTGTTCTACACGTGCATAATCTCCCCTATAATCAGTTTCTCCCACCAGAGTGGTACGTTGTTACAATCAGTGGACCTGTATTGACAGATCATTAGTACCCTAAGTTCATCGTTCACCTTGAGAGTCGCTCATGTTGTACATTCTGTGGGGTTTGGATAAATATGTCATATGCATCCACCATTATGGTATCATGCACAGTGGTTCCACTGCCTTAAAATGCTCTGTGCTCTACGTATTCATACTTTTCTCCCCACTTCTCCCTGGCAACCACTGATCTTTCTATTGTCTCCATAGTTTTGCCTTTCCCAGATGTATATAGTTGCCTTTACAGATTTATTTCTTTCACTTAGTAATATGTATTGAAGTCTGCACCATCTTTCATGGCTTCTTAACTCATTTATTTTTAATGCTAATAATATTCTGTCATACAGATAGAACCTGGTTTATTTTTCCTATTTTCCAGTATCTTTTGTTTTACCCACGTAGTAGGTACCTCCTGGTTAACATTGCCAATTTAAGTGAACCCCCCTCTAAAATATCTCATGCTTTCCAGAATTCTTAAAGAGAAGGTTAGAGAAATATTCAATCTGATGCAGATAACGACACCGTGATACTTTAATGGTTGTTCCTCTTGGTCTTTATCATATGTCCGTCTCTTACAGTGAGCAGTCCCTTTTTTTTTAAAATTAGGTGGATATAAAGATACAATTGAGGGGGAAACAGTATCAAACATTGAAGAACCATTATATATATACTTAGTTATCCAGGGCTAATGCCATATCATGGATGCCCAGCTTGGGTTCCCCCTGTTGCTGTTTCCCCCAGAAGAACTCCTGAGTTAAATGGATATCTTGTGGAGGACAGCGATCTCCTTCTGAGATGATTCCCCCATATTCCCATTCTCCAGTCTCCTAGGAGTTCTTCCTAAACCCTCCCCCAGACCCCCTCCTTACGCCTCCAAGTATCCCAGGGAGTCATCTCCCTGTTGCGTTGAGAATCATACAATTTGAAGTTATTATTAGCTTAGCCGTCTAACATACTGCTTCCCCATGTATTCTAGCTTCCAAAGATGAGAGATACCATTCGGCCCTTGAGTCTCTGAGATTGGGATACTTCACTTAGCATAAATCTTTCCATCTCCATTCATTTGGCTGCAAAAGCCATAATATCGTCTTCTCTAATGGTAGAGTAGTATTCCATTGTATGTAAGTACCAAAGTTTTTGTATCCACTCATCGAATGAGGGGCATCTGGGTTGGTTCCATAATCTAGCTAGAGTAAATTGAGCTGCTATAAACATTGAGGAAGCCATGTCACTATACTATGCTGATTCTAACTCTTTTGGGAAAATACCCAGGAGTGGGATAGCTGGGTCATAAGATGGTTCCACCCTTAATTATTTGAGGATTCTCCACACTGCTTTCCATAGTGGCTGAACCAGTTTGCAGTCCCACCAGCAGTGTAACAGTGTTCCTCTTTTCCCACAGCCCCTCCAGCATCTGTTATTGTTAGAATTTTTCATTTTTGCCACACTAACAGGAGTGAGGTGGTATCTCATTGAAGTTTTGATTTGCATTTCCCTTATAACTAATGATGTAGAGCATTTTCTCATATATTTATGGGCTCTCTGGACTTCCACTGGTGAGAAGTTTCTTTTTAGATTCGTACCCTATTTATGGATTGGATTATTTGTGAGTTTGGAGTTTAGTTTCTTTAGTTCCCTGTATATTCTGGATATTAGCCCTCTGTGCAAGGTGTAGCAGGCAAAAGTTTTTTCCCATTCTGTAGGTTCTCTGTTGATGCTCTTGACTAGATCTTTAGCTGTGCAAAAACTTTTTGGTTTAATTGCATCCCATTCATTTATTCTTCATTTTACAGCTTGAGTCATGGGAGTTTTGTTAAGGAAGTAGCTGCCGACTCCTATATGCTGTAATGTTGACCCTACTTCTTTTTCTAGTAAGTTTAAAGTTGTTGGCTTAACCTCCAGGTCTTTGATCCATTTTGATTTAATTTTTGTGCAGGGCGAAAGATAAGGATCCAGCTTCAGTTGTCTACATATGGCTGTCCAGTTTGTCCAACACCATTTGTTGAACAGGCTATCTTTCTTCCACACTATGCTTTTGCCCCCCCTTATCAAATATCAGATAGTTAAATATATGGGGTTTTGTCTCAGAATCTTCTATTCTGTTCCACTGATCTTCGGTTCGGTTTTGATACCAATACCAGAGCAGTCCCTTTTTAACACTTCCCTGGTAGCTGTCGTTAGAAGCTTTTTCTCTGCACCTTCACCACCAGAGAATAAAATAGATTAGAAATTATGTGTTCAAGTTCCTGAACTCCAAGTCTTCTAAGTGCACGTTCAGGGCCTCAGACATACTCAGATATATATCTCAGAAGCAGAAATTTCTCTTACCCTTTGTCTATAAAAGACCCTGTCCTAGATCCTCTTCTTCCATTTTCACCCTGCTTCTGTTGCCATGAACAGGAATTCATTTATTTGAATCAGAAGCCAACCTTGCTCCAGAGGAAAAATATAGCATTTGGCTGATGACTAGTGGACTTGCCCCTTCTCTGTAGGGGCTGAATGGGGTTGGAGAGAAAAGGGAAGGGCGAGGCTGGTAAAATGAGGAGCCAGCAGAAGCTGCCTGCTGCTATCATGGGAATTTGCTTATCTTGCTTATGTCCTTCCAGAGACCAGCCTTGCTCAAATCCTTCATACTGTACTACTCTGAGCTGCTGGTTCATGCAATATTCACCCAAAGTATCAGACAAAAGCCTGGGCCTCTTCATTCAGGTGAATTTCAGGTGACTTCCGGTCATTCCCAGTCTTCTCAGCTCAACTTTCTCTATATTACACATTACCAGAATTGGGTGAGAAAATGATTGAGCTCAGACCCCTAGGAAGGCATCTAATTCAGCCTCTTTGCTTGTATAAGAACACAACTATTTTATATTTGCGAATCTGCCTTCTTTAAATAAATTTGAAATTATTACCTACTCTTGACAATCTATTATGATGTGTATGTTACATTTTTGATGTCTGCAAGGAAGGTAATATTTAAAATAAAAGCATCCTCATTTCTTTCCCTCGACACTTTCTATAAACCTATAGACATTTTCTAAAATGTTGCTCAAAGATAAATGAAATATGATATAAAAATGATCCGTGAATTATGGATTATTAATTGTTGTTCTCATGAGAGAATATCCAGCTGTGTTAAGCATAAGCATGAAAGTTTTGTTTTTTCTTTTTTATGTAATTTCTTTCATATCCTCTGTTTCCATTGCATTCTTTCATTTCCTGTTGATCCAGTATTGAGAATGGAATAAATTAAAGGCCAGAACTTTTATAATATATGGATTAAAAGGGATCAACAGAGATCAATGTTACACAAATGTTCCTTTGTATAATAGCCAAAGGAGTTGAGTTATATTTAGCTTAAATCAAAATGCAAATAAATCTCCCACTTTGCTTCAGTTATGAGCATTTTAAATAAGATTACCACAGATATACAATTATAAAAATCAGTAGTGTCAGATACCATGTACTTTTTTCATTTTCCTTGATTTTTATTGAATTTTATCTAAGTCCATTAGGTTGGCATTGGATCTTTATATCAAAATGAGCACCCTATCTTCTCATTGCCATTTCCTCTAAGGAACAGGAAAGTTCTATCACTCTTGATTTTGGTCACAAGTGGACTGCTTCCTGTGTGACTTCTCTTTGGAAAGTTCCAAGTAGTCAAGATAACTAATCTCCCCTCTCAGAGAGACAATCTGGTCAGCAGAAAATGATTTCTCCTGGCAGCTCCGCCTTCTGTTTGATGTTTCCTTTCTCCGGACAGGGTGTGGGTGTGGGGAACAAAACAGACTCCAAACAGGAAAAACAAGTTCACTTTTGCTTCTGCCTGCAAACCTCCACCTAGTAGAACAGGAGAGAGAGAGAAAGCATTAGAATTCAGACCACAAAAAGAGCTCTCTGATAGATGCTCCAAGTTAAAGGAGATACAAGCTGCTCTTCTATATTAATATGTTTAGAGGAAAGGGACTGATTGCTCTTCCTGTCTCAAATGAAAGCTGTTTTCACAAATTAAAAATTACACACACTCAGTGTAATGAATATAAATAATAATGCACAGAAGAATGTGATGGGCCCATAAATGATGCTGTCATCCAAGGTTTGTGTGTGGTTAACATAAACAAGATGGTCTTGGCATGCTGCTCTCTATAACCTGCCTTTCACTGTATATTTCGCAGACTCTTCTGTATCAATATCTGTGCTCTGTAGCATTTTTTTTAAATGAGTAAAATTTGTATGTATTTAGGATATACAACATGATGCTTTGATACCTGCTTACATTGTAGGATGGCAAACTCAAGCTAATTAGCATGTGCATTACCTCACATACTTTTCATGTATGAGAACACTTATCATCTACTCTTTTAGCAGTTTTCTTTTTTATCTTTTAAGTTTTTAAATTGAGGCATTATAATTACAGCTAATAGTGGGATTCTTTATGCTATATTGATACATGTAAATAACATAATTTACTCAGTCTCCTTTATCAGTACCTTTCCTTTTCCTTCCTCCCTTCTCCCTCTGGTATAGTTTTGCTACTCTACTAATCTCCCTTCTATTCTATTATTTACTTTAATTAGTGCATTATGGTTATATAATAAATGAGATTCATTTTGGTATATTTGTATATGGACATAGCATAACACACGTTTATTTTTATTTTTATTTTTTTTTAAAGAGAAACAACTTTATTTAGTTTTTCACATGGCCTTAGTTGCTCTAACACTTAGTTGTGTACATGGTGCTGGGGTTTGAACCCACGTCTTCGTGCTTGCCAGGCAAGCACTGAAACCGCTGAGCCACCGCTCCAGCCCCAACACACATGTTTATAATGAGCATTTTTCTTCTGTCTCTCCTTTAAGAGAGTATTTGATTATCACTACCGGAGAATTTTATTTTTCATTTTTTGGCCTGGTTTAATTATTCTACAGGAGAAAATTCTTCTTTAGAGTTGAATATGCATCATTCATTTAGTCAGTCATCAAATATTTCTTGAGCACCTCTTAGATTCCAGATCATGAAGAATACAGACATAGCCTTGCTACTCAGAGCCAGGCTCCCGCTCTCAAGCACAGCAGGTTCTTCATTATTCCCTGTGATTAGAGTGGACCTGCCTTTACCTTTCTTTTAGCAGTCTTTGAGCATACAGTTTGCTATTGCTAGTTGCAGTCACCCTGATTACAGTGGATCTCTTGAGCTCATTACTCCTGTCTAACTGAAGTTTCATGCCCTTTGACCATCTCCCCATTCCCTCATTCTGCAGCCTTTGCTAAGTACCATTTTATTTTGTTTCTATGAATTTTTTATATTCTACATATGCTACAGTTTAGATTTGGTATGTTCCCCAAAGGCCCATGTGTTAAAGGCTTAGTCCCCAGTGTGATGTCATTGGGAGGTGATGAAACCTTTAGGAAGCAGACCCTTGTGGACGGTCCTTAGGTCACTGGAGCGTGCCCTGAAGGGTTTTGTGGGAACCCAGTTGTCTCCTTCCTCTTTTGAATCCTGGCCATAGGTGAGCAGATTCTCCTTTCTTTTGCAGGCTGAATAACATTCCACTGTGCACATACACCGTATTTTCTTTATCCACTCATCCATTGATGGACTTTTCGGTGGATTCCATATCTAGGCTATCATGAATAATGTGCAGCATTCTTTTTTAGTGACTCTCTCATATTGATGAATTAGAGTTGATTTACATGGTTCCCTCTTAATGGACGTTTAAATTATGTCCCATTTTTGTCATGTTCTAAAACTGCATTTTTTAATATTCTAAACACTAGCTGTGTGTGGCAATTTAACTTAGTTGAAATTAAACAATATTTTAAAGTCAATTCCTTGGTCATGTGAACCACATTTCATGTGCCTGGCACGTATGACTAGCAAAGATGTGGAACTTTTCTATTATTGTGTGAAGCTGTTCTAAACTACTATTTTTCAGACCTTTGTGAGCGTATGCTTCCATTTTTCCATTCTTCATTTATTTAACAAATAATAATAATTTTTTTTATAGACAGAAGGACAGTGAGAGGGGAGAGAGAGACAGAGAGAATCAATTTTTATTGAGTTTTTCACATGGCTTCTGTTGCTCTGACACTCAGTTGTATACGTGGGTGTTGGGGTTTGAACTCGTGTACTTGCGCATGCTGGGAAAACGCCGTAACCTCCGAGCCACTGCTCCAGCCCACAAATAATTATTGAGTTCCTTCTATGTGTTAGGTACCTGGCTATCTCATTTGTAAAACAACATAAATTCCTGTCCTCATAATGCTTAGTTTTTTTCTTTCTTCTTCTTCTTCTTCTTTTTTTTTTTTTTAAACCCAGGGATGATTAACAAGGGAGCCACATCCTCAATCCTTTGTTTTTGAGATAGGGTCTTGATTAGTTGTTTAGGGCCTCTCACTAAGTTGTTGAGGCTGGCCTTGAACTGCGATCCTTCTGCCTCAGTCTCCCAAGGCACTGGGATTACAAGTGTGTATTACCATGCCCCACCATAATGCTTAGATTCTGTCAACCAAAGATTTTCAGTACTTACTTCCAGTAAATGGGTACGTATTTATAAGTTGTATGTGCATTATATTATGCTACCATATTATAAAATATTTTCAAATAGGAATGAAAAAAGACTATGATACTAATGTGAATAATTTGCTAAATAGGCTTCCTGAATCCCACTGTTCTGGATGATGGCCTTGTTTTAGATGTCATCTTTAAAGGGTCTTCCAGCCAGTGCTGAAGCTGACTGCTGAACATCTTTTAATAAGACAGTGCAAATTTTGTATGCTTCTAAATGTACTTATTTCATGAAACTTCCCCTTCTGTTTTGTTGTCTGTAAATCCTCTGAGTTCATACTCATGCATTCATTTAACAAACTTGTGAAGTTTATACTGTGTGCCCAGTATATGCTATGAAATCAAATGATGTTTTAGTTAGCTTGTGTTGTGTGACCAAAATACCCAATAAAAACAATTTAGAGGAGGAAAAATTTATTTGGGGCCCATGGTTTCAGAGGTCTCAGTCCAGAGATGCCTGACTCCATTTCTCTGGGACCCAGGCAAGGCAGAATATCATGATGGAAGGGCCCAGAAGAGGAAAACTGCTGAGCTTGTGGCAGGGTCAGGAAATAGAGAAAAAGGGGGAATGGACCATAGGAAAGATGCATACTTCTGGGGCATACTCCCTGAGACTCATCTCCAGGCATGTCTCACCTGCTTACAGTTGTCAGTCCATTTAAACCAGGATGGACTGATTAGGTTGCAACTCTTGCAATTCAATCATTTTACCTTTGATTATTCCTGAATTAGCAGGAGCTTTTGAGGGTACCTCATATTCAAACTGTAACAAATGAATTGGGGTTCTTGCCCTCTGACGAGATGGACTAGAAGATCAATGATTTGGATGCAGAGTGTAGTGAAAATGTTGCACAAGGATATTTAAAGAGAAGCATTGTTTGGCAGGAAGGAGGACAACACTCAGGTAGTACTTATTGCTCCTTCTTTTCTGTTTTGGGACTTGATGTAATCACAGGTTTCTTTAAAAAGTTATTTTATTTTTTCCACAGTCTTCATTTAGAAAATGTAAAATCCTAATCTGTTGATTTAAGAATATTAAGCCAGAAAAGTTGTTGTTTCTTTATGTTAAGATGCTCACCTTTGGGGCTGGAGCGGTGGCTCAGCAGTTTCGTATTTGCCTGGTGAGCATGAGGACCCGAGTTTGAACCCCAGCACCACGTACACAACTGAGTGCAATGAAGTCCATGTGAAAAACTAAATAAAGTTGATTCTCTCTTTCTCTGTCTCTCTCACTGTCCTTCTCTCTTAAAAAAAAAAAAGAAAAAGAAAAAGAAAAAAAAAGATGCTCACCTTTGGGGCTGGATTGGTGGCTGAGCACTTATGGTGCTTGCCTGGCATGCAGGAGGACATGGATTTGTAACCCAGTACCACGTACAGAATGAAGTGTCTGAGCAATGAAAGCCACATGAAAAAATAAATAAAATTGATTCTTTCACCATCCCTCTATCCTTCTCTTTAAAAAAAGATAAAAAAAAAAGATACTCACCTTTATTTCTAAGTTTAGGTCTTAGGATTAGAAAGACTGACTCTGGATGGGCCAGAAACTAAGTACCAGTAATCATGTAGATCTAGCTGTTAGGAGGAATCAAAGTCATCCCCCCAGATGTGGGCATTTATTCTTTTATTCATTTAACAAATAATTTTAAAATTCCTTTCTTTGTGGAAATGGCACTTAATTAGAAATAATTTGTCTCATGAGTTTTTTTTAAGAGAGGGAGAGAGAGAGAGAGAGAGAGAGAGAGAGAATCAATTTTATTTATTTTTCATCTGGCCTTTGTTTCTCTGACACTTAGTTGTGTATGTGGTGCTGGGGTTTGAACCCAGGTCCTTGTGCATGCCAGGCAAGTGCCCCAATCACTGAGCCACCGCTCCAGTCCTCTCATGAGCTTTTAATTAGGGAATTTGGAAGAATATAATGGATACTACCACTTACAGCAAATTTAGAAATGAAAGAACTGATCACATGTTGTCCTTTCTTCTCTTTTAGGGCAAGTTAAAGTCTTCAGAGCTCTATATACCTTTGAACCAAGAACTGTAAGTATTCCATTTTTAACTTTAAAAGTGATGCAAAAACCTAAGGTGATTTCATTTAGACACTTATTCTGGTCTACCTGGTCTGCCTTTTCTTTGATAGACATAGGAGATTTATAGGAATGGATGAAAGGTCACTTCCCATTGCTGTCCCAAGGTGTACAAACTAAGCCCCTGGGTTGTTTTGTATGTCCTCCAAGTCAGAAGTGCTGTGCTCCCAGGGCAGTATATTTTCCATTCTTAGAGTTTCTCTTATCTGTTCATAAATTCACCCATATATTCATGGTTCAGTGAGCCCCTGTCATGTACCAGATACTGGTCCAGGCCTTGGGGATGGTGCGCCCTCAACAGAAAGGACTCATGCACCTTATATCCTGGTGGGGAGAGACAGGCAATAGGAACATAAATGATTGATAGGGGCTCTGTGCCATGGAGAAAGAAGGACATGGGGCAGAGTGGTGAATGGAGGGAAGAGTGTCATTTTCAATAGGATGTCCAAGGATGACCTTTCTGTAAAGGTGACCTTTGAACAGAGACCTGAAGAAACGGAGAGAGCAGAGGGAGCAGCAAGTGCAAGCAGCATCCTTGATGGATTCTAGAACAGCAGGGAAAACAGTGTGGCCTGGAAAATCATGCCTAAGAGAGAGGGTAGTAGGATGTGTGTTCGGGGTGGGGGCAAGATGGAAAACGAGGGTACAGTGTAGGGTCTTATGGGACTCATTTGGATTTTGCTTTGGGTAAGATGGGAAGCAATTGGAAGGTTCAGAGTGTGGAAGTGATTAGTAGTGACATTTTAGAAAAATCCCTTTACCTGAGGAGTGGAAATGCATCAAAGAGGTTGGAGCTTTTGATGGAGCAGTGATTAATTGTGAAGCAGGGAGTTCAGATTGTTAGGAGGCAAAGGAGAAAGAAACCAAGAAGGGAAACCTGCTCTTGTTGGTTCTTCCTTCTTGCTTGCTAGAGACTAGCAAGACTGTGAGCAGCCAGCTTGCTGCCAGTTTCATCTAGATTTTCCCTGGACCTATCTGTCCCTAGAACCAGACTTCTCAGAAAGTGGCACAGAGCAAGTGGCTATGGGCACTTTTTTACTGCTATGAGGCCAGAGCCTGCTTGCAAATCCCAAATATGTCTTTTACTCACTGTATGAATTGGCTTAATCTCCCCACCATCAGTTTTTCATATAAAAATGGGGCTACTACTTGCTGTTCAGCAGTGAAACACTCTTGGGATCATGGCGTGAGGTAAATGAGAGCAGTCAGTATGGCTGATGTGGGGTGTGTGTATATCCAGGTGAGTTCTCCAAAGACTTCCTAAACAAAATGTTTCTGAAACAAGAAAGTATTGGGTGGGCATTTTATTCCTGTTTTTGTGAGGGTGGGGTAACAGGGAGTGTTTTATTTTGCCAGGGCTGCATCATGGAGCATCACAGACTGACTAGCTTAAGCAACAAACATTTATTTTCTCAGAATTCCAAGAGCAAGTCCAGAAGTCTAAAACCAAGGTGTCTGCATGATTTATTTTTTCCTGAAGCCTTTCTCATTGACTAATAGACAACCATTTTCTCCCTCTGTCTTCACATGGTCCCTCCTTTGTGTAGATCTGTGTCTCTATCTCCTTTGTTTGAAAGGACTCCAGTCATGTTGGACTGGGACTGACCATAAAGACCTCATATTAACTTAATTATCTCTTTAATGATCTTATCTCTGAGTATAGTCATATTCTGAGATACTAGGGGGGTAGGTTTTCAATATAAGAATTTTGGGGGGGACTTGAGGTGGGGACACAAAAGGCCATTACAGGTATGGAAGTATGAGGTATGGAAGTATGAGGCCCGAAAGTTGCCATCTTTTACTGGGCTCACAGAGGGCCATAGTTTCAGGCCTTTGATTGTTCTTATCAGTTGGTTCCCAGGTTGCATGAGCCCTGAGGTTAAGGATAAGGTGGTGGGGGGGGTGCGGAGGGTGCAGGTGATCATCAGCCACCCTACTGGGCCCTCCATGAGTAGACTATTCTCTGCTGTAGCCCTTGACTCTAGAGTGGGACCTGCATGTATATAGTTTTGAGACTTGAGGTGACTCCTGAATTTTTCTCTGCTTGCTCCCATTTCCTTAGTTGACTTCACCTTTGTCCTTTCTCACCGACCTCCTCTTCCCTCTTTGGTTCCTCTTGACCCGGTGTGTTGACTCACCTCTTGCATACAGACTCTAGTTTCTTCATTCTTGATAGGTTGATGATCCTAAAATGTGGCTTTGATCCCACCACTGGCTTCACATCTTTGTTTGACTAAAGCTGTGGTCCTCTGTGGTCCATCCCCTCTTTCATCCTCACTGTGTTCTGTTCCTTCCTCTTCGTGGACCTGGCTCCAGGCAGGATTTGACTCACAGTAGTACCCATATCTGGACCCTTTCTGGTGTTACCTCTTCTAAGCTCACATGAGCTTCTTCCTCCTTCATAAACTCTCCTCTGACTGCTCCAGCTAGCAGCGGGAGGCTTCCAACTCTGGACTTCTACACTTGGTATTTCAGTCCTTCTTGTTGCCACAACGTCCAGGGAAGCAGAAGAACACAGGAGTTCAGAGCCTACATGAGGCTTTAGGATTTGCTCTGCCTCTCTAGCAACTGTGTGACCTTAAACAAATTAACCTTTCTGTGTCTGTGTTCTCATCTATAAAGTGAGAACAAGAATAATCGCATAGGGTTTAGTAAGAATTAAGTGAGATTACATGTGCAGCTTCACACAGGCCTTCCTGGCTGGTTAAGTGTGCGTGCTGTACCTATTGTTAAATTTTGAGCATCACCTGAGAACTAGGTTCATTTGCATTTGTTCCTGAATGAGAATTTCTACTGGATGATGCTGGGAGCTCAGTTTGGTCTTTCTGCCCTGTGACCAGTGCCTGTCTTCTCTGGAGGGACAGATATACCTACACATCCCTAACTGACCTGGTCTCCTAATGTCATTGTGACTACACAATACTAAAGACCTGAGCTGAATACCTAGGGACCTTTGTCAACATGTGCAATATGCTGGGGAGGCCTGGTCCTGTTTTTAGGTACTGTACCACCCTTAGGAGCAATGGCTGCAGAACAGGTAGAACCTGGGGCCTCTGTGGCTCCCTGTTCTTCCACCAGCCCATTTCTCATGTATCTTACATAAAGGCAGGGTAGTCCTGGAGTCACCAAGCCCCTGGTCCAGTAAAGTGTCACACAGAGACCTGCCTGGACTGGGTAGATCAGTGTCAAGATTGGGGCAGAACAGCATTTCCCATGTGCTGGAGGAGCATTGATTTTTGAAGGGTAGTGGATAGGATCCTGCTCTGTGGTGTAATGTTTGCTGAGCAGGTTTATGGCTCCTTCTCCCAAGCAGCTCTAGAATTTAACTCTAAATGTACGATAGAGCCCATCCTGCTCCTCACTTTGATTGATAGTAAATTCTTTTAAATTCTCTGGATCTGGTTGTGAAATAGAGATTATACATCTGATCTAGCCCTGTCTAGGGGTTTGTTTTGAATAACAAGCGAGGTCAAGTAATCTTTGCAAGTAAAAGGTGCTGTTAATGTTTTCGTTGCACTGCAGTATTAGGGGTTGAGGTAGTGAGTAATGACAGTTCATTTTCCAAAGCTACCAAGTTTAATTTGGCCATGACACTGTAGTAGCCAGCAATGGCTCTGTATGATACTTCTGTGTGAGAGAAAGTATGGGTGGTAAAGAGCAAGGACTCACACAGCCTGATAGTAGTTCAAGGTCAGGGTCTACCATGTACCTGCTTTGTGACCTTGGGCAAGCTTCTCATCTGTAACAACAAGAATAGCAGCACTTAATAGTATTGTTGGTGAGAATTAAATTACTACTTGCAAATGCCCAGACCCATATCTGGTACATAATAAATGTTATCAAATATTAAATAAAAGCATTTATAAAGAACTTGTTTTTTCTTTTTATTAATTTTGGGACTTTGGGTTGTCAGACCTGAATAATTTCAGAAGTCTATCACAGTTTTTCTAAACTTTCCATAAAATATATATTTGCATAAACCAACAAAATTAATGCCTTGGGAATCATATGTTACTAAGAGTACATGGAACAGGAATGGGAACGCTGTCATCAGCTTTGTTCTGCAGCCTGCTTGTTCCGATACCTTGTGGGTTTTCAAGGAGAGAGGAGAGAGGAATGTGGTTAAGAACCAAAGAACGTACTGGAAACAGAGCTGTGCTTACTTCAATTGGGTCATTCTTTTCCCATTTCTGTTCCGTGAATACGATGCCAACAATTTAAAAGTAGTTCCTCATTGAACAGTTTACGTCAATTGTCCTGCTGGTGGTTTCTTTTTTTTTTTTTTTTTTTTTTTTTTTTTTTTTTTTTTTTTTTTTTTTATTTTTGAGCAACCTTACAAGATTTTAACAAAACAATATAAAATGTGTATAAGATGTGTATATATTCTGGACATTGCAATTATCCCCAGGAGTGCCCCCCCAATTACCCTCCCTTATCCCTCCCTTCCCCTTCCCATTATAACTCTAAAAATAGTATTAGATTGTAAAGCATTACATCTTATCTG